>CAKXYN010000043.1:0-87500 GCA_935064755.1 Tragelaphus eurycerus | reverse complement strand
GGTTAGACAGCTGTTGCAGGAACCCAGGTGAGAAATGGTGTGGCCAGGAGCATGGAGATGCATATGAGAGCAGGCTGACGGACTAGAGGTGAACTTTGGAAGGTGAATCACAGGACTTGTTGGTGGACTGGATGTGGGGTAAAGGGAAGGGAAGCATCAAGGACATGCCTCAATTTCTGGACTGAGCAGCAGAGGGAATAATCAGATCATTTACTTAAATGGAGGGGCCTGAGTGTGAAGAATTCCAGTGGGGGAGATGGGAGCTCCCTTTGGGACACATTGAGTGTTAAATCTCTGGAAGTCATCAAATCAGAGCTGTCTAGAGGGAAATCAGATATATAAGCATGGAGCTCGGAAATGAAGTTCTCAGGAGAAGAAATAATTTTCAGAGCCATCAACATATATATACTGTTTTCTTCCAAAAAGGAGGAAGAGGACAATTGTGCTGAGCGTGGCTCCGAGTCCTCCTGATACAGGAAGAGAAACACGTCAATTGTCTTGGCACCTGAGAGGTCACTGGTGACCAGAGCTGTTTTGTTGAGTGGTGGGAGCAGAGATCAGGCTGGTGGGGTTCTAGTGTGAGTCAGAAGTGAGGAAACAGAACATCCAAGTGGGCAGACTCTCAAGTTTGACGATAAAGAAGAAGAGGAAAAGGTGCCAAGATGAAATGAAGAGTGACATGGATTGAAGTCTGGGTTTTCAATGTGGGAATTTATTAAGGAAGCAGATACCGAGGGTAAGAACTCTGCGAGGCACTGTTCACATGATGAGAACAAGCTGTGGTGTGTCTGTAACCAGTCAGGCATCTCTTGGCCACAAGGGCTCTCACGCTGGAGATCCGTGGAGGAGAGAGTCCCCGTCTCTGAACATCTCGGTCTTGACAGCACATCCCTGCTCTCCTGGAGTCAGCCACACCAGCCTGCAGTCCTGGCTGCTCACCTACTACAGGTGTGACCTGGAACAAGGTCCGGATCACTTACCTCCAAGCCTCATTTCTTCAGCTGAGACCTGCAAAGCCTTTGTGGTAAATCAAATAATGCATGTAGAGTTAGGACATTTACAGTGAAAGAAAATGACTCAGCTTCCCACACCCCAGCAGAGTTTGGATCGCCATCAGTCTGTGCTTCTGAGGAGGCTTCTCTTAAACTGCATTGGAAGTGTGTATCCACATAGCTGACATTCACTCTAGAAGTGAAAACAGTATTTTGTTTGACCCAAAGATAGTGAGGATAGAGGTAAGGGAAACTCATCTGAGAATGATTTCTTAGGTTAAATGAGCTGAGACCAGTTAAGAGTTGAGTCAGGGGTAGGCTCTGGTGTTGATGAGATATGCTATGCTATGCTATGCTAAGTCACTTCAGTCGTGTCCGACTCTGTGTGACCCCATAGACGGCAGCCTACCAGGCTCCCCCGTCCTAGGGATTCTCCAGGCAAGAACAGTGGAGTGGGTTGCCATTTCCTTCTCCAATGCATGAAAGTGAAAAGTGAAAGTGAAGTCGCTCAGTCGTGTCCGACTCTTAGCGACCCCATGGACTGCAGCCTACCAGGCTCCACCGTCCGTGGGATTTTCCAGGCAAAAGTACTGGAGTGGGGTGCCATTGCCTTCTCCTTGATGAGATATAATTGGAGTCTAAGATGCAGTTTCCAGGACAGATGTCATGGGACTCGTCTTCCCAAAGCAAATGTGCCTTCTTGATTTGGGAAGAGATCCCTGGGGATACGACCTGGAGTGAGGTGGGTCAGGATGCAACCGGCTGGGCAGTGGAGAGTCGGGACGCAGAGAGGCCTGAAGCAGCAACACAGTGACTGGGGCGGAAGAAGTGGGGATGGGGCTGCCCAGGCGTGTGCCAGAGTCAGGCCCCAGGCCACTGAGGAGCGCAGCGTGATGGTCAGTGCTCTCCCAGCGCAGACTTACTCAGGAGGAGACATGGAGTCCTGAGAGTCCTGGGGCTCAACAGGGTCATGTGAGCACAGGGCAGGGTCCAGGTCACCAGGGATTCCTGGGGCCCTGCGGTCACAGGCTCATCCTGCCCAGAGCTTTAACCATCCATATGGTGCCAGTAGGCCTTTCTCCCCAGAGTCTGACTTGAGAACTCCAGCTTCCATCAACATGTTCAGTTTCACAAATATTTATTGGGCACCTCTGGGTACCTGTCTCAGTTCCTGGGGAGACAGAGTTCTGTCTCACTCTTCCCCGTTTGGAAGGAAGTGATGTGTGACTCACAGCTTAGTCCCAAGAGAATTCTACAGTCCTACCTTCTAGGACAGTGTCCCTTGACCCCACACAGAGAGCTCCGAGGACAAACTAAGGGGACTAGACCCCAGGACAGAGAAGGGGACAGAACACAACTGCAGGGAGTGAGAAGGCCTGACTGAGAAGGGCCTGGAAATGGCCCTAGTGTCACCAAAGGGGCTGGGGAGGGAGTGGGTCTGATTAGGGAAGGCTGGAGAGGGCGTCTCTCCTGAATGATGCTGAGATTGTGTCCAGAACCAAACACACAGACACAGGCTCAGCCTTCACGTCGGTATCCAGCCATCACCCCTTGGAACTAACAGGCTGTCCTTACACCAAGAATGACACACAGTCTCAGTATTCCATCTCTTGAGCTTTTATTAGATCTGCCTTCTGAGGACAGAGAACTCTCTAGGTCAGTGTCCCTGCCCTTGGGGACTCACTTCGCCATCCCCTGAGCAGAGAGAGAGGCAGCTCAGTACTTGTCAGGCAGGCCAGCAGGTCTGAAGTGGTTGGGGTCCTTGCCGCTCCGGCCCCATTCGTTGGCAGCCTGGTCAGCCCTCGAGTCCTCCTCACCCTGGCCACTGGTCGTACCCTTAAACAGAGGGTCTGTGAATCTCTGAATATTTTCTCTGGCATCACTGGAAAGGAGGAGGGCAGGGAGGGGATTAATCTAGGACTATGAGCCACAGCCCCACCCTCCCCATCTCTCCTCTTTCCAAGGGATCAGTGACTCTGAGAGGAGCCAGGGAAAGAGGGGCTACAACCCTGAGTCTCCCTGGGCTCCGCCCACCTCAGCCCTGTGCTGGGTGAACAGCACCCATAGAGGGAGGGTGGAGAGTTGCTTGTCCCACCAAGTTGCTCTGCTCTTCAGCCCCTCAGACTTCACACTGGGCACAGAGCAGGAAGGTGGGTAAGAGGAGGAGGGCCCACAGCCTACAGGAAAGTTCTCCAGGGCTTGGCCCCTCCAGGTTGTCCCAGGCAGCCAAGCTCTGCTCACCCATCCCTGCATCCCCAGGGGCCCTGGTACCTGATCACTTTAGCAGCCCAGGCGCCCCCGGTCCCCTTCGGGCAGCGTCATAGTTTCCGCGGGCGTGAAAGTATTTGTCTGCATCTTTGTAGTTGGCTTCTCTCATGTCAGAGTAGGCTCTCCACATGTCTTTAGCCCCTGGAAAGCAAAGCATATGGAGTAAGGATTATCAGGGGAGAGAAAACTGTGACACAGCTTACAGAAGAATCAAGGAATGAAAAATCTTCCACTGACTTGGTTTCAGCCTGTGGTCATAACACCACAGATGCCGTAGGGTGAGAAGAGCATTCCTTATGCCCAGTTGCCTGCTCCTGGTACTGGAATGAGAGTCACTGGGGTGGGGGTGGGGGAGGGGCTACAGCTGTGGGAGCTGTTTGTCTGACCCCTGGGATGCTGTCTCTGTGCTGCATCTCAATGAGGGCTCCACCTGATATGTTTAAGGACAGGGGAGCTATTACAGGACAGGATTCCTCAACAGCATTCTACTGAAATTTGAGACCAGGTACCTTGTTGCTGTTCAGGGCTGTCTTGGATATTATAACATGTCTAGTAGCATCCTTGACCTCTCAAACTATTCCCCACTATGACAACTGAAAATGCACCCAAACATCATCAAATGTCCCCAGGACACAAAATTGCCCTGGGTGCAGAACCACTGTTGTAGAGGAAGCTGCATATGATAAGCTCTGGGGGAAGTGGGTGAGTGAGGAGGTAACATGTGAGACAGATTCTGAGAAAGGGGCAGACATACAGCTCCTCTGCTCTGACGCCTAAGAAATGTGTTTCTGCCTCATGAGTCAACTGTGACTTGATTCCCCTGCCTGTTAGGTGAGTGAACGGAATCCTGAGAACTCTCTAGTGGACGGTACTGATGATGTGGGCTGCTTGAGGCAGTGGGTCTTTTCCTCAGCCTGGCTGCACTTTCCAATAGTCTAGAGACACTGAAAGTCCCCTGAGCCCTCACAGCCCAAGCCAATCACCTCCCCATCTCTGGGCTGGTCTCAGGCAGCAATAGTTTTCATGGCCCCCCCAGGAGACTCCAAACTGCAGCCAAGATTGCTCAGCCCCGGGCTTGAGGAAGTGGTGCTGGGAGAACTCTACTCGGTGAGAGCCTGGGCCTCAAGCACAGCTGGGTTCCCACCTCTGTCCTGCCACCTGCTGATGGGCACTCAGTCCCTGGGCGATGGACTCGGATGCTCTAAGCCTCGGTTTTCTCCCCTTCAGGTGGAGGAAGATGCCCCCTCATGGAGGTTCTCTGCAGGTAAGTAGGTGACCAACTGTCCCAGCTTGACCAGAACTGCCCCTGTCTTCATGGAACTGCCTCAGTTAGTGCTGCTAGTGTCCTGGAAAACTCCCCAGCCCTGGGCAGAGAAGGAAAGTGGGTCACTTTGATTTGTGTGAAAGGGCTGAGTTCCTGGTGGAGGCTTTCATATGATATTAGGTTCCTGCCCCCCCACCCTCCCCAACACACACATACACAGACCTTTATTTTTTATAAGTTTAACAGCCTGGAAAGGGTAGGAAATAGACTAAAGCAGGGACAGCATCACTGAGTATAGGAAGGACCAACATGGTGCTCTGAAGGTCTCTGAATTATCCAACTAGGAAATGGAAGGAAGGAAGAGAGGGAAGGGAGGGAGGGAGGAGTAGGGGTGGAAAGACAGGAGAGAACAGATGGACCGCTTTCACCCTACTTCATGCAATTGGTCTGTGGGAAAGTTCGTTCCATTTCAGACTTGTTTTGTGTCTTCCACTCAAACTGCTATTTCAGCTGGAAATAATGCTCATTCTTTGTCTAGTACCTGATGGACATAAATCCTGTGCTTTCCAATCTGTCTGAAAAAAGCTTCCCTAACACCTGGCACATTCTACCACATATGGGAACACCTCCTAGGACCGGAGCTCCAACCCTCAGGGGTGTTTAGGGTGAAGCCTAGAGGCCCAAGGATGCCATCGCCCCTCCATCGGCCTTACCTTCATAAGCCTCACCAAAGAAGGACCACCACTGGCTGTGGACTCCTAGCACCAAGGAGCAGAGAATGAGGCCTGTGAAGAGCTTCATTGTGCTGAAAGGAAAGGAGAGGGTCAGGGAGACACGGACAAGCCTTGCACCCCTCTCTGCCTGGGGTTTGTATGTCGAGGAGAGCCTGGCTGTTCATCTCCACTAGACTCTCAGTGGTCCTACTAGGACACGCTGCAGTAGGACCTTACTCGCAGCCTCAAGCCCTCAATTCTCAACCCACCAGCCCTGAACCCAAGACTAAGAGGTCACCCAGATGGCTTTGGTGGAAGAAGAGGACCGTTGGGTCCAAGCTGTTTCTTACTAAAGCAGCCTGTCATTAATCAAAAAGCATTTCCCATGCACCATTCTGCTAGCACTGACCACATATAGGAGAAATAGAAATCAGAAGAGTTACGTTTTAAAGTAAGAGTTTTCAAAGAAATGGCTCCTTAAAGTGGTTCCTCACCTGATCCCCAGTGGAGGAGAGCTGCTAGTCCCTGCCTGCTGTGGAGAGGTGGCTGTATTTATTCTGAGCCATCCCTGGGAGGGTCAGGGGTGAGGAGAACAGCTGGTCTGGCGCCCGGGGAGAGTCCCTGCAGGTCATTTCTCCTGCATATCTGCAAAGGGTGACTTACCGGACACCGATGGTTGTCCTCATCCACAGGTCACTTCCCTGGTTGTGCAAGCCTGAGGAAATGAGGGAGGCCTGATCTGCCTGGTGTCTGCTGTCAGGGGTAGAAGGGCTGAGGCAGGGTCATCTGGAGATGAAGGGTGTGGAGCTCCAGGATGGAGGCCCCCTGGCAGTTGGAAGGTGTGTGATTAGAGGATGCTCTTCCAGTGTAGACTTTGGTATTTTCCTGGTCATTCCCTCAGCATGGTCCCTGATGAGCCAGTCAGAAGATGTGTCAGAAATTAAATCCTTTGAGCTCATGTCCAAAGCCCTTGAGCCTCAAAATGGACAGATCAGCCCCACTGAATCACATGGGTGGTCTGGGCTCCTTCCAGCACCCTGAGTGGCTGTGCTGAGCTCTCAGCTCCAAGGCGATTGAAATCCCTCTCAGAGCCTTGAAGACAAGAGGTATATTATCTACACTGGATCCCGAGATAGGGGCAATCCTGGTAGAGAGGAGTTTGTACTTCCCCGAGCCAATCCTGGAGATGCCTCGGAGTGGGAGTGAGAGTGTTTGGTGCAAGGGGCTAGTATGTAATCTCTAAGAAACCCATAACAGGCACAGAGGGAGGTAGCAGCGGTTACAGAACATGGCAGCCCAACTGGGGAAGGGCCAGGCTTCCTGTCTGGGGTTGGTGGAGGACAGCTCTTTGTCTGCTGCATTTTCCTGGCTGGGGCTTGGGGTGTCACCGTCTGCCCTCTTGTCACTGTGAGTCAAAAATATCAGCAGTGTCATCCTGGCCGATGAGGCCTGTACGTGTATGAACAGAGCCTTCAGCTCTCAAGAGAAAATGTCGCTTGTGCCTCATCCTTACCAGAAACATTCTCTAAAGAGAATTCTGGAGACTGTAGTTCAGTCAAGTTGACATTGTTCTATGTTGTCTAAAGACAGAGCAAACAAACAAAACCTGAAACCAAAGGAAGTTGATTCTTTTTTTCTTTGCTGGATTGTTTTGAAAGACAATGAAAGTGAAGTCCCTCAGTCGTGTCCCGACTCTTTGCAACCCCATGGACTGTAGCCTTCCAGGCTTGTCTGTCCATGGGATTCTCCAGACAAGAATACTGGAGTGGGTTGCCATTTCCTTCTCCAGGGGATCTTCCCAACCCAGGGATTGAGCCCGGGTTGCCTGCATTGCAGGCAGATGCTTTACCATCTGAGCCACGAGGGATTTTTTTGAAATGGCCAGCAAATACTACTTTTTTGACTCTCAACTCTCTGCCTGTTTAAATGTTATCTTGTCATTGTTTGCTAATATTAGTGAAAGACAGAGTCCTAAACTTGGTTTGAATGAAAAAATCTAGCATCTGGGAGAAGACAGACATGCCAAGATTTTCTTTTGACTTCACAAAGATTTCTTATATGTATTTATATCACTTAGGACCAAAGATTGTCAATGATATCCATAACGTTGTTATGGAGGGCAACAAATTATCAGTTAAGACAACACAGTTGACTTCTTTTTGGAGATTAAAAAGTACAGGAAATGCAAACAATTTTAAAGTCCAGTTGCCTTATGTGACTATTTTAAAAAACCTCTTCCATGGGACCTAATTAAACTTAAAAGCTTCTGCACAACAAAGGAAACTATAAGCAAGGTGAAAAGACAGCCTTCAGAATGGGAGAAAATAGTAGCAAATGAAGCAACAAACAACTAATCTCAAAAATATACAAGCAACTCCTACAGCTCAATTCCAGAAAAATAAATGACCCAATCAAAAAATGGGCCAAAGAACTAAATAGACATTTCTCCAAAGAAGACATACAGATGGCTAACAAACACATGAAAAGATGCTCAACGTCACTCATTATCAGAGAAATGCAAATCAAAACCACTATGAAGTACCATTTCACGCCAGTCAGAATGGCTGTGATCCAAAAGTCCACAAGCAATAAATGCTGGAGAGGGTGTGGAGAAAAGGGAACCCTCTTACACTGTTGGTGGGAATGCAAACTAGTACAGCCACTATGGAGAATAGTATGGAGATTCCTCAAAAAACTGGGAATAGAACTGCCTTGCTGCTGCTGCTAAGTCACTTTAGTCGTGTCCAACTCTGCGTGACCCCATAGACGTCAGCCCACCAGACTCTCCTGCCCCTGGGATTCTCCAGGCAAGACCACTGGAGTGGGTTGCCATTTCCTTCTCTAATGCATGAAAGCAAAAAAGTGAAAGTGAAGTCGCTCAGTCGTGTCCGACTCTTAGCGACCCCATGGACTGCAGCCCACCAGGCTCCTCCATCCATGGGACTTTCCAGGCAAGAGTACTGGAGTGGGGTGCCATTGCCTTCTCCGAGAACTGCCTTATGATCCAGCAATTCCACTGCTGGGCATACACACTGAGAAAACCAGAATTGAAAGAGACACGTGTACCCCAGTGTTCATTGCAGCACTGTTTACAATGGCCAGGACATGGAAGCAACCTTGATGTCCATCAGCAGATGAATGGATAAGAAAGCTGTGGTACATATACACAATGGAGTATCACTCAGCCATTAAAAAGAATACATTTGAATTAGTTCTAATGAGGTGGATGAAACTGGAGCCTATTATACAGAGTGAAGTAAGCCAGAAAGAAAAACACCAATACAGTATACTAACGCATATATATGGAATTTAGAAAGATGGTAACAATAACCCTGTATATGAGACAGCAAAAGAGACACTGATGTATAGAATAGTCTTTTGGACTCTGGGAGAGGGAGAGGGTGGGATGATTTGGGAGAATGGCATTGAAATATGTATAACATCATATATGAAACGAGTTGTCAGTCCAGGTTCGATGCACGATACTGGATGCTTGGGGCTGGTGCACTGGGATGACCCAGAGGAATGGTATGGGGAGGGAGGAGGGAGGAGGGAGGAGGGTTCAGGATGGGGAACGCATGTATACCTGTGGCAGATTCATTTTGATATATGGCAAAACCAATACAATATTGTAAAGTTAAATAAAATAAAATTAAATTTAAAAAATAAAAAATAAAAAACCTCTTTCAAGGACCAATTTAAACTTAAATTAACAGAAACCATGTCTGTCTCATCACGTTTATACCTATAGTGTTTATCACGCTCTTTGGTGAATAACAGGCACTCTTTCATGACTTTATTCATTTTATAGGTACTTTCTGAGCTGTTCCTATATGTGTTGGATGTCTCTATCCTCATGATGTTTATACTGTAGTATTCAGTAAATACGTATATAACACAAATAGTGACATATCTCATTATTTAAATCTAATCCATCCCTGAAAGTTGGAAAGCAGTAGTTTTTTGGAGGGTCAGGGGTAGTAAAATTTAGAATATCAATTATTTTAATTATTTTACAAGAGAAAACATATTAATCTATTAAATACATAAAAATTAACTAAAAATAGCTAATTTTTACACATAATATCAGAAATATTTGAAAATCCGTTTAACAATCTACCAAGGATACCTATACAATAGAAGACAAAACAGCAATTGCCTAATTATTTAAAAATTAAAAAGCCCATTAGTGGGTGTCTTGTGCAAAATCTACACTAATACTTTAGAAACTTGGACATGAATTCTGTTTTTTTTCTGTATTGGGACGAATATGCCTATAAATTGTAAAAATTAAAAGATTTGTTAAAGATAATATAAATAATTTTGCATAATAAAGTATACAGGAATGTTGGTGACAGAATAAGTGAAAAAAAAATACACGTCTAAGATTCATCTCTGTCCAAATTCAGGGAGCTGGGTGACAGTTTTTTCTACCTGCACTGGAAATTCTGTATACAGATGGTTGTAAACAATGGTCTGAAGTTATAGATGATGCAATTATTGAAACACACACAGGCATGTCAAATGGATGTCTGTTTATATTGCCTTCACTTTCTATCACCCTCATAATATGAAACTATGTTAGCAGTAAAATTTTTGAATGGATATTAATGTTTAATGTGACTTGATGTCACTGTTTTCTTCAGGATCCAAGTTTGGCCTTAGATAGTGATATGGACACACACCACACACATTATATGCAGAAGAGACAGCCACGTACCTGGGAATAAATGTAGGTAGGTCAGTGTGTTCAGAGGTGGAAGCCTGTGGAAATTTATTTCCAATCACTTCCATTTTTCAGTGAAATAGGGAGCAAAGTCATCAACTAAGAGGAGAATGGAGGAGGAGATATTGAAAGTTTCAGGATAGAAGTGAAAAATTATCGTCTAGGAGATGGCACAGGGAACGAGCTAGGATGTGTAATGGATTGCAAGGCAGCTCGAGGTTAATGACCATGAATTGAAAGTGATACTTGTCGCCGTGGTTGTGTGTTTTTCTCTGAGCACATTCAGTTGCCAAAGTACAGACCTGAAGTAAGTGGGGAATTGGATATCACCACTCATTAAATACTTGCTGAGTTACTGAATGAATTAATGCATGCAAATGTCAAAGGAGGAATCACTTGAAGATGAGGGAGTGGGCCTTGCTGGTGGTCCAGGGGTTAAGACTCCGTGTTTCCACTTCAGGGGAGCATAGGTTCAATCTCTGGTTGGGGAACTAAGGTCCCGCATGCATGATCAAAGAATAAAATAAAGATTAGGGAGGGAAGGCAATGGCACCCGACCCCAGTACTCTTTTTTTTTTTTTTTTTTTTAAATTATTATTTTTTTAATTTTTCTTAACTTTACAATATTGTATTACTTTTACTATACATCGAGATGGATCCGCCACCAGAATACACGTGTTCCCCATCCTGAACCCTCCTCCCTCCCCGCTTCCCACACCATCCCTCCAGGTCATCCCAGTGCTCCAGTCCCAGGCATCTGTTATAGGGCATCGTACCTGGACTGACTCGTTTCAGATATGATATTATACATATTTCAATGCTATTCTCCCCAATCGTCCCACCCTCTCCCAGTCCCAGAGTCCAAAAGTCTGTTCTATACATCAGTGTTTCTTTTGCTGTCTCATAAGCAGGGTGATTGTTACCATCTTTCTAAATTCCATATATATGCGTTAGTATACTGTATTTGTGTTTTACTTTCTGGCTTACTTCACAGTACTCTTGCCTGGAAAATCCCATGGACGGAGGAGCCTGGTAGGCTCCAGTCCATGGGGTCGCTAAGAATCAGACACGACTGAGCGACTTCACTTTCACTTTTCACTTTCATGCATTGGAGAAGGAAATGGCAACCCACTCCAGTATTCTTGCCTGGAGAATCCCAGGGACGGAGCCTAGTGGGACACGACTGAAGCGTGTCGGACATGACTGAAGCGACTTAGCAGCAGCAGCAAAGGGTAGAGGGAGAGAGTTTAAAAGGGAGGGTGACTGAAAGTGAAAGATGGGCATAACATATACGCCAAGATCCAAGACTCCGTCAGGACCACTAAGGATGTGGTTGCCCTGGTATAGTAGAAGCAGATCTTTCTCTGATAATGAAAGGAAAGGAGAGAGGATGAGGAAGATGTATTTTGAGGTGGAGGACAGAGAACTGAGGAAAACCAGGAACACCTGTCCTTTACCCGTCACTCATCACTCTCTGCCTATTTGCATTTCTGAGTTTGGCAGCACAGAGCACAAAACCTAGGGGTAGGGACCTAGGCCTGGCTTCCTGGCCATCTGCTGTATCTCTCACACCTAGTGCAGCACCACCCCCATAACAAGTTTGTTTTTATTGACTAAATCAATGAGTTTATGAAAGAGGAGACTGGTAGAGGTCGTGTGAAGGTGGAGTTTGGAAGTTAGGAAGAATGGAAAAGCTTTGAAACAATGATACACATGGTATGGGATCAGTCATTTAGAGATGAATATGGACATTGTTTATATGTAGTGAAATCCCAGCCTACTTGAATGGCTGAACTTACTGTTAAAATATATATCCAGAAATCAAGCACCTCTCCAGCTTCATCCTATTATTCTGCACTATCAACTGGATTATTGTGATGAAACCCTAACTGGCTTCCATATTTCCACCCTGTTCCTCAAGATAGCAACCAGACTTAAAATACAAGACCAATCATGTCTCTCTCTGCTCAAGAGGATCTTGGTTTTACCCATAGCTGAAGCCAAAGCCCTGCTTTCTGCCCTGTCTCACTCACACCTCATGACTTAAGTCTCTCCTCTCACTTGCTTCCCTCTGTCCACCACACTGGTCTCCCTAATCTTTAAGTCCTCCAGGCACATCCCTAAGGGCTTGCTTCTTTTCATCTGAACATTCTTTCTCCCAGATATTTGCATATTGGGATTTTAGCAAGAGCAAGATCTTAGATTTCAGGATGTGGGAAGGTTCAGTACAATCAATGTCATTAACAGTGTTGGCAGCAATAAAAAGGAATGCGTTTGAGTCAGTTCTAATGAGGTGGACGAACCTAGAGCCTATTATACAGAGTGAAGTAAGTCAGAAAGAGAAAAACAAATATATATTGACACATATATATGGAATCTAGAAGGATGGTACTGATGAATCTGTTCACAGAGCAATGGAGACTCAGACACAGAGAACAGACTTATGGACAAGGGTGGGGAAGAAGAGGGAGAGGGCGAGATAAATGGAAAGAGTAGCATAGAAGCAAATACATCAACATATGTAAATAGATAGCCAATAGGAATTTGCTATATGACTCAAGGAACCCAAACTGGGGTTCTGTAATAACCTAGAGGGGTGGAGATGGGCAGGAGGTGGGAGGGAGACTCAAGAGGGGGGGACATAGGTACACTATGGTTAATTCATGTCGACGAATGACAGAAATCAAAGCAATATTGCAAACCAATCATCAATCAATTAAAAATAAATAAATATTTTTAAAAGAGCATTGGCAGCAAATATGTAGAAATGGGCATTGTGAATGACATGAGATCTATCAGCAAGTATAATGGAGACATACTTTGTCCCCAAACATTACTAATCAGATTGTCTATTTCAGAAGCATCTGTGAGCATTTCAAGTATGCAGATTCCTGGGCCAGAATCTTAAAGGTTCTGATTCAGCAAGTTTGGGGTACACTTTAGGAATGCCTATGTCACATCTCCCTGTTTTGGAAATCACTTATGTCGATAACATTGGTAAGGCTGGAGAGAGAGCAGGAAAGACTAGGACTTAGGAGAAAACACTCCAAAGAACATGGGACATAAAATCTATGGAAATGACAGTGAAGGAGAAAAAAGGATGGAGTCCCCTCTTTCCCATTCTATTGTTCAGGATTGCAGGAGGTGTGCCCTGTGGAAGACAGTGACAATAACGCAGAATCGACACGGGAAAGGCAAGTTTCAGGATTTTGTAATGGGGAAAGGAAACAGGCAAAAATAAGGGGAGTACTCTCCACAGAGCCTTCTCACCCAGGGCTCAGAGCAAGGGTGGGAAGAGTGTAAAGAGGTCTGAGGCTCTTTGCTCAAGGAGCGCATAGTTTTTGTGATGTGAAAACAGGGACCAGAAGACAGGGGTACAGGAAATAGCAGTTTAGACAACTGTTTAGTGACAGCAGACCAGGATCATTTATTGCTTTGGGCTGATGTAGGTGCCGTGCCATGGAAGGCAGATACTTATGAGCCCGTAGGAAACCACCCCCACCCCCACCAAAGTCCAAAAGGACTGTAAAATGAAACAATGGGGATGCCTTTCTGATCTCCCCTCCTCCAATTAACAGAAGTTCTAGAGCAGGGGTTCCCCATCCTCAGCGATCTAATGCCTGATCATCTGAAGTGGAGCTGATGTAACAAAAATAGAAATAAAGTGCATGATAAATGTAATATGTGAATTGTCCTGAAACCACTACCACCTTGCCCTGGTCCGTGGAAAAATTGTCTTTCATGAAACTGGTCCCTGGTGCCAAAAAGATGGGGGACCATTGTTCTAGAGAGAATGGAGCAACAGAGGAGGAAGATAGAAAAGAGAGATCAGTGAGGGTAGGTAAGGTATACTCCCAACGTATGTTTACTATGAAACATTTATAAGAAAGAAGCTGGTCTTTCAAACTTACACACAGTATTCAAGCTTGGTGTCCATAGGTCTAATCGGCCAGGTGTTTCTACCTTTTGAGATCTCTGATTACTGGGAAGAGGATCCCAATTTTCTCTTTAGGGCAGGGGTGCTTTGTTTACCTATGAATTCATCTTTTATAGAGTCACAGTCAATTCATTCTTTCTCACATGTATACCAGATCTCCTGGGAATGTCTCTCCTTTACTCATTAAGAAACAATCCACTTCCATACAAATAAACTTATTTACAAAACAGAAATAGAGTTACAGATGTAGAAAACAAACTTATGGTTACCACGGGGTAGAGGTGCATGTGTGCTTAGTCGCTCAGGAGTGTCTGACTCTGCGACCCCACAGACTGTAGCCCACCAGGTTCCTCCGTCCATGGGATTCTCCAGACAAGAATACTGGAGTGGGTTGCCATTTGCTCCCCCAGGGGATCTTTCCAACCCAGGGGTCGAACCCAGGTCTGCCACATTGCAGGTGGGTTCTTTACTGTCTAAGCCACCAGGGAAGCCCAAGAATACTAGAGTGGATAGTCCATCCCTTCTCCAGGGGGTCTTCCTGACCTCGGAATCAAAATACGGTCTCCTGCTCTGCAGGCAGGTTCTTTACCAGCTGAGCTACTAGGGAAGCCCAGGGATAGAGGTGGGGAGGGATAAATTGGAAGATTGGGACTAACATATAAACACTACTGTATATAAAATGAATAACTAGTAGGGACTAATAGCACGGGCTTGCCAGGTGGCGCTCGTGGTAAAGAACCCTCCTGCCAATGCAGGAGACATAAGAGACGTGGGTTCGATCCTTGGGTTGGGAAGATCCCCTGGAGGGGAGCAGAGCAACCCACTCCAGTATTCTTGTCTGGAGAATCCCATAGACAGTGGAGCAATAGTGGGCCACAGTCCATGGGATCATAATGCATCAGACATGACTAAAGGTACTTCGCATGCGCACACACACATATAGAACAGGGAATTCATCTCAGTACTCTGTAATGACCTATATGGGGAAAGAATCTTTTAAAGAGTGGATATATGTATAACTGATTCACTTTACTGTACACCTGAAACTAACACAACATTGTAAATCAACTATCCTTCAATAAATTTTTTTAAAAAAGAAACAGTCCACTTCCAAACTTCTTTCTATGGAGAAGCTTTGTGTGTGTGTGTGTGAAGTCGTTCAGTTGTGTCCAACTCTTTGTGACCCCGTGGACTGTAGCCCGCCAGGATCCTCTGTCCATGGGATTCTCCAGGCAAGAATACTGGAGTGGGTAGCCATTTACTTCTCCAGGGGATCTTCCCAACCCAGGGATCGAACCCGGGTCTCTTGCATTGCAGGCAGACGCTTTATCCTCTGAGCCACCAGGGAAGCCATGAAGAAGCTTTAGAGACTATAAATAGCTCACTCAAGTACTAAAACCGAGGATGCACACAATGCCTTGGTCAATGCTCTTTCTACTCCAGCCCCTTGCCTCCATACCTGAGCAATGCCTTCTTCTGAGAAGTGGTGTACCTCTTAAAAATATGAAGGATAAGTTATAGTAATTCCAGGCTAGATGATTTGGTTTGGGAGAACACCACTGGACACAGCGACCTCAGCTTCAGACAGCAGAAACCAGAACTTTGCCCCTTCCATTTCCCATGCTTATCTCTGATAGAAAGTCTCATTACGAAACACCAGTATACCTTCCCAGTAGAGATTGTGACACAGAGTTCCCATCACAGACCCTAAAACCCAGCCATCTGGGCTTGGAAGCAGCATTAAGAGCCAAGATGTGGATTTGGGCACACCTAGAATGACTTCTACTCTGTCAGATACTCATACTGTGGAAGAGCGTTTACTGACCTGCAGAAGCATAATTAACATCTAAGGGGAAAAAAGTGAAACAGAATATGATTCCATGTTTGTTAAAAGAGATTCTCTCAATGTGAAACAGAACCTAGGAATTTGTACATCAAACAATATCTGTGTTTCTAGGTAGTGGTAAATGTTCATCTTATTCTGGGTTTTTAGAATTTCTACAATGACATGTTCATTCTTTTATTCATTCATCCAACCTTCAATGCAACAGCCACTACACTAGATGTTGGGCACATGTTGCAGGGAGAGGGGACAAGAAATAACCAGATCCAGGCTATGCCTTCATGAAAATGAGACTTGTAATTGGGGGAAATGATTATACATGTGTAGAGAGAAAGCTTTTATTTATTTGATTATAAAATAAGTTAGATTCCAATTAATAAAAGGGAAAGACTATGTACAAAAAGTATGGTGAAAGAAAAGGGAAGGCAAGGTGTCACAAAGGATTATCTCCTCCCAAGGAGGAGATGCTAACTTCATTACTCATTCCCATCCTGTCTGCCTTAAAATTCATAAAATGAGGAATAGCTCAGCTGTCAGAGGCTTCCTGCCCCTTTATTTCCTCCAGCCAGCGGGCTCTCCATTACTGCAGTAGGGAAGATGGGGGAAATTATTTTCTTCCTATTTCTTCTACTTAGCAAGCTCACCATTACACATGTAAAAAGATCACTGATTTAATTAAGGATAGGGACGGGGGAGCCTGGTGGGCTTCCGTCTATGGGGTCGCACAGAGTCGGACACGACTGAAGTGACTTAGCAGCAATAGCAGCAGCATGGACTCCTAATTCTGTTTGGTGTACGTCTCTTCTTGCCAAGCCCACAAACTCTCATGAAGAGAGTACACGTTTCTACTAGCATAGCATCTGCTTTTTCCAGGCACCAGGAACTTCCCATTCAAACTTGTCTGTACTTAATTCTGAGTCTCTTCCCCCAAAGGCTGCTGCTAGCTGAGGCTATTGCTCTTCTGAAACCTCCTGGACTCTGACTGATGGAATGGGTCAAGATAAAGGACAGGTATTGAGGAGCATGCTGGGATTATGTCACCAGCCCACCGTCAGCAACAGGCCATGCTGAGAGTCAGCAACGGGTGCTCTCTCAACATACAACATACAAAAAAGGCTCTGATTGTGTTTTAAGATACTTTATTTTCTCTCTTTTTAAATACTTGCAAAAGGGAGTACTGAGTTACTGACAATTCAAAACCCCAAATCTCTTATGGAATTGTGCAGTATTGGTGAAATGAAGAACTCATTTGGGGAGGGGAAATTTTGTTGTTGTTTTTATTGAAGTAGAGTTGATTTACAATATTGCATTAATTTCTGGTATATTGTAACATGATTCAGTTATATACATATATATATATTTGTGTGCATATATATACAATCTTTTTTCGTATTCTTTTCCATTATGATTTATTATGGGATATTGAATATGGTTCCCTATGCTGTACAGTAGGACCTTGTTGTTTATTTTATATATAGTAGTTGTTGTTGTTTATTCATCAAGTTATGTCCAACTCTGATACCTTGTGGACTATACACCACCAGGCTCCTCCGTCCATGGGACTCCCCAAGCAATTATTCTGGAGTGGGTTGCCATTTCCTTCTCCAGGGGATCTTCCTGACCCAGGGATTGAACCCACGTCTCCTGCAATGGCAGGCAAATTCATTACCACTGAGCCAACAGGGAAACCCCAAATATAGTAGTGTGTATCTGCTAATCCCAAATTCCTAATTTATCCCTTCCCCCCCACCCCTCTTTCTCCTTTGGTAACTAGGTTTCTTTTCTATATCTGTGAGTCTATTTATATTTTGTAAATAAATTCATTTGTGTCATATTTTAGATTTCACACATAAGTGATGAGAGGGGAAATTTTTTAAGTCCCAATAATTCATCTTACTTTAAGTTTCAAGTGTTTAACACTAAGTACATCTTATGAATCATATTAAACCTTCTGTACTTGCTAGTCTCTTCAAATATCTAGGTTATTAGACATGTTTTTCAATTTTATAAAATAGAAAAATTTTAATTCTAGATGATCAATAAAATGTTATTTCAAAAAGAGACTCCTTTGTCTTCTATATTCACAGGCAGGAAAATCTAATGTGACATATACTGCTTATGATTGAACAAAATCGAACTTTTCCATTTACTGGAAGAATCTGCCGCAATCTGATTAATTAGCAAAATACTTGTTTAGCTCCCTGTGTCCTAAACATCCTGGAACTCCTTAGTTTCCCTTAGTCTTTCTTCTGGAAACATGATTTACAACACAGTGGTTCAATAAACAAAAAAGTACATCCAGTTCCAAGTGATTGGCTACGCAATTTACTTTGAACCAAGTTGATTCTCAGCCTAAACAGAGACATATCTCTTGCACAAAGTGTCTTTCCATACCCATAGTAGTGCATGCTCAGTAGACTTGCTAGATGGGCACACTGCCCAAAGTAGAGCCCCCACTTTCCTGAAGCCCCTGGCCTGATTCAGGAGCTCCAGGCTCCTATGCCAAGAACCAGCCCCTATATCAAGAGTCAGCTGAAAGTGTTCAAACTAGATAACCGTTACTCCCAGGGATGAGAAACTTGCAGCAAGGAGACTCCAGGTCGGAAGAGAAGCTGGGACAGGTGTCACTCAAAGCAACACTAGGGGTAATGATGATGTGAGCTTCTGCTTGGCATACCTGCCCTTCTTGGCACACAGAGGTGCCCACCTCCAGGACATGTACACTTGAGAAGGGCCTGGAATTAGCATCATTTGGACAAGTGAAAGGGTCTCAAGATCAAGGAAAAACAGCCCATGGCTTCCTGTGGTCGAGTTGGCTATAGCATCTGCCAAATCTGGTTCCCAACTTCCCCTAGGACTGCCCCTTTCCCCACCTCTAATCCGGTGGGAGTCCTCAGACAGACAGGGAATCATCAGTGAGGCAAGGAAATACTTTGTGTTTGCTCAGACCTTCACCTTAACCCCATCCTATCTCCAGTGAGACCTGACTTCCTTTAAGCCCTCAGGGCCAACATCTCACCCTCTTTCAACCAGGCTTCCTGCCTGGCTGACTCAAGAGGTTTCCCTTCCCACTGATGATGTGTGCAGGATTTTTGTTGTTATTTCTTTTTCTTGTTTTTTCCTATTTTCAACATTTTGGCTCTGTTTCCTGTTTGAAATACTTGTAACAGTAAGTTTTTTGTTTTAAAACATAGATTTTATTATTATTATTCAGGTATGGTTTATTGTTGTTCAGTCATGTCCAACTCCTTGCAGTCCCATGGACTGCAGCATGCCAGGCTTCCCTGTCCTTCACCATCTCCCAGAGTTTGCTCAAACTCATGTCCATTGAGTCAGTGATGCCATCCAACCATCTCCATCCTCTGTCGTCCCCTTCTCCTCCTGACTTCAATCTTTCCCAGCATCAAGATCTTTTCTAATGAGTTGGCTCTTCGCATCAAGTGGCCAAAGTATTGGAGCTTCAGCTTCAGCAGCAGTCCTTCCAATGAATATTTGGGTATGGTAAGGCCAACAGATCAGAAGGCAGCTAAAACAGATCAGAAGTCACTAAAAAGAGTTTGTTACAGGTCCCTGAAGAAGGGGACACACCACGTCAAGTGGGAAGAGGGTGACCACACGAGAAAGCACCCAGAGGTCAGGGGACAGAAAGAGTGGGGGAAAGCATGAGTAAATGGCTTTATTGTGGTTTCTGTGGGAAGAACAGTGAAGCAGGGTGAGCAGGGTTAGCTAGTTTGAACAACTTCAGCTGGCTCTTGACATAGGGGCTGTTCCTGGTTGTCTACTACCTGGCTCTGGAGCAATTAGGGCAGGTAGATAGAGGCCCAGAGTGTGAGAGCCCCTTAAAGGAGGTGGTTGAGGTATGACTGACTTGGTTGGTTTCCATAGAAAAGGCTCACTCACAGGTTAGTTTACTATCACAGGTTACTTTACTGATCTCTCAGAATTGGCTACCTCTGGAAGAAGCAGTCCCTCCAGGGGCAGGGAGTCCCCAGAATGTGAAAGCCTCAAAAACACAGATACAGAACAGAATAATGCAATTACCACAACTTCTGAGGCACCCTTGGAATGACTCAGGCCTGCTGCTGCTGTCAAATGAGCCAGGCTGTATGAGGTCCTCGCCAGGGGATGTTGGAGCCTTGCTTGGCTTGCTTTGTCATTATAAATCCCTGGAATCTTGCTTCTTTGACCTAACTGTCTCTAGTCTCAGTCAACCCAGCAGTCCATTCTTCCTCCTCTGCAGAGTGGTCAAGAATCTAGTGACCTCTCCATGGCAGGTTCTACTATGTTCTAGAGTTCTCATCAGTTAAGTACAAGTGCCTCCTTTTTTCTCATCTTTTACACATTTTTGCCCCCAGCCTGCCTCTCCACAATCACAACCCAGACAGTACACTCTCTAACTCCTCCACCACCTGCTTGTATCCATCCCAGGGAAACTTTCACTCCACAGTGTGTTCCATTCACTATTCACACTCCTCTTTCCCTGGCCTGCTCCCCACCTCAAGTAACAAACCTGTTCCTGGACACCACAGAATGCTGGCCACACTGCTTGCACTGGTGCAGGGAGGATGAAAGAGGATGCCTACTGGGTCCTCACCTTCTCTGTCCCATCTCTCGTGAATCATCCCCAGGTGTGGCCCAACACCATTTTAACATTCCCCATAGGATGGTGAGGCAGGGGATGGTGCACACACTTCTCCGTGAGCACCCATTACTTGATGTGAAATTATTTCATACAGACCCGGGGTGAGAAAGATCTTTAAAGATGTGAGGATCCCCTTCCCTGATGCCTGTTTTGAACATAACTGGTACTGCAAACAGCTCTCAGTTCTCACGGCCCCAGGGATGCCCTCTGACCTAAAGACACAGACACAGCATTCAGAATTGTCTCCCCACTTGGGGTAAATCTCAAGCTCATGCAACTCAGAGACTAGGGCATGTCCCCTCTTGGCTCTTATTTTTTAATTGACATCATTATTCATAGCCCTTCATTTATCCATAAAGAATAAATCTGTTGGGTTCCTAAAAATATTCCCCTGGGAATTTTTGATTAGCACTGAACTGAATTTATAAATTAATCCAAGGAGAACTGACATCTTTACTAACATCCTCTCCATGAACATGACATTCCCACATCTCCACTTTTTATCACTTAACAAACTTAAATTTGTTCTGTAAATATTCATGTATTTTTAAAGCTTTTTGCCTAAAGTTAATGCTTTGATGCTATTTTGTGTTGTATTTTTTAGCTGTTAAAAATTAGTGTAGAGAAATACAATTGATTTTTTTATGTGAAACATGGCAATCTCACTGAATTCTCTGAAAGGCTTTGTTGTGCACACATGTTCAGTCATGTTCAAGTCTTTGCAACCCCGTGGACTGTAGCCCACCAGCCTCCTCTGTCCACTTTATGCTGATGGATTTTCTATGTAAAATGTTGCATCATCTTGAAATAATGATGGTTTCATTTCTTCTCTTCCATTTCTTACCCTCCTCCTGTTTCTTGTCTTAGCAGTGGGTAGATCCTCCAGGAGAATGTGAAACTAGTTGATCTGAAGAGGAATCCATGTCTTATCCTTGGTCTTCTTAAGAATGCACCTGAATTTTTTTTTTTTTTTTTACACATAATATTTGCTGTAGAGCAATGATTCTCAAACTGTTTGGCCTTTAGGGTCCCAACATACTCTTAAAAATTATTGAAGACCTCAAAGAACTTTTATTTATGGAGACTCTATCAGGATTTATCACACTAGAATGCAAAAAATGTTAAAGAATATTGAAACACAATAATATATCATTCATGATATTATGAAGTTTTATGATGACTGAGTTAATTTATGAAAAACTATTTGCAGAGTGTCTAATAAATGGTCAAATAAATAAAGATAATAATAAATCCATTATGTTAACATAAATAATCAGATCAGATCAGTCGCTCAGTCATGTCCGACTCTTTTCGACCCCATGAATCACAGCACGCCAGGCCTCCCTGTCCATCACCAGCTCCCGGAGTTCACTGAGACTCACGTCCATCAAGTCAGTGATGCCATCTAGCCATCTCATCCTCTGTCGTCCCCTTCTCCTCCTGCCCTCAATCCCTCCCAGCATCAGAGTCTTCTCCAATGAGTCAATTCTTCGCATGAGGTGGCCAAAGTACTGGAGTTTCAGCTTTAGCATCATTCCTTCCAAAGAAATCCCAGGGCTGACCTCCTTCAGATTGGACTGGTTGGATCTCCTTGCAGTCCAAGGGACTCTCAAGAATCTTCTCCAACACCACAGTTCAAAAGCATCAATTCTTTGGCGCTCAGCCTTCTTCACAGTCCAGCTCTCACGTCTATACATGACCACAGGAAAGACCATAGCCTTGACTAGGCGAACCTTTGTTGGCAAAGTAATGTCTCTGCTTTTGAATATGCTATCTAGGTTGGTCATAACTTTCCTTCCAAGGAGCAAGCGTCTTTTAATTTCATGGCTGCAGTCACCATCTGCAGTGATTTTGGAGCCCCCCAAAATAAAGTCTGACACTGTTTCCACTGTTTCCCCATCTATTTCCCAGGAAGTGATGGGACCGGATGCCATGATCTTCATTTTCTGAATGTTGACCTTTAAGCCAATTTTTTCACTCTCCACTTTCACTTTCATCAAGAGGCTTTTTAGTCCCTCTTCACTTTCTGCCATAAGGGTGGTGTCATCTGTATATCTGAGGTTATTGATATTTCTCCCAGCAATCTTGATTCCAGCTGGTGTTTCTTCCAGTCCAGCATGTCTCATGATGTGCTCTGCATATAAGTTAAATAAACAGGGTGACAATATACAGCCTTGATGAACTCCTTTTTCTATTTGGAACCAGTCTGTTGTTCCATGACCAGTTCTAACTGTTGCTTCCTGACCTGCATACAAATTTCTCAAGAGGTAGATCAGGTAACATAAGTAATATATTTTAATGAAAATAATCTCTTTCCAAAACAAAAAAATGATAATAACAAATATAGTAAGTTTACATTAAATTAAAAAAAAATCTGACTTAATCAAAGATAGCTGGGTTCTCACATCTGACCCTGCACTTGATCTGTCATAATACATTATTTGGGTTGAAGTATGAACCCAAGTAAGGTGAAAAAAATTCAACCTTACACAGAAACATAGATGGAAAAGGGCAGAGCATTTTAACAGAGTTTTAAGATAATTCAGGCTATTCTTTGATATGATACCAAAACTTGACAAGTGGTAGTTTCTTAAAGGTCAGTTGAATGCAGAAATCTAAAAGTGTATCAGTAAACCTTTCACATTCATGAAAAAATGAGAATGAAAAAGGAAAAGAATATTACTGTTGAATATTATTGTGAAAATAGTTCGGATATCATAGACTCCTCCTGAAAGGGTCGTAAGAGATCCTCAGGTTTGCAGAGAATACACTGTGACAACTGCTTCTATAGATTATTGACTTAACATTTATCAAGTTGAAAAGGTTCTCTTATTTTATTATACTCTAAAAAAAATCATTAGTAAGTGTTGACCGTTATGAAACGCATGGCTGAGAGACTCAGAGGGTTTTCTGTGCCCTGGAACTGACCGCTCAGCACTGCCGCACGGAGCCGCGGAAGGAGCTCAGGGCACCCATGAGGTTCCCTGGGGCTGGTCTGTCCGTTTTGAAGCTCAAGGACTTTGGACGTGAACTCAAAGGATTTAGTTTCTAGCAGGGAGCATCCTGAGGAAATGACCAGGAAAGCAAGGTCCAGCTGGAGGCGTCACCCTGACCACACACCTTCCAGCAGCCTGGAGGCCGCCATCTTGGAGCACCGCAGCGGAGGGCCCCGCCTCAGTCTCTCCACTGCTGACAGGACCGCCGTCTCCTTGAGAGCGGCCACCAGGCAGATCAGGCCTCCCTCATTTCCTCAGGCTTGCACAACCAGGGAAATGACCTGTGGGTGAGGACAGCCATTGGTGTCCGGTAAGTCACCCTTTGCAGATATGCAGGAGAAATGACCTGCAGGGACTCTCCCCGGGCGCCAGACCAGCTGTTCTCCTCACCCCTGACCCTCCCAGGGATGGCTCAGAATAAATATAGCCACCTCTCCACAGCAGGCAGGGACCAGCAGCTCTCCTCCACTGGGGATCAGGTGAGGAACCACTTCAAGGAGCCATTTCTTTGAAAACTCTTACTTTAAAACGTAACTCTTCTGATGTCTATTTCTCCTATATGTGGTCAGTGCTAGCAGAGTGGTGCATGGGAAATGCTTTTTGATTAATGACACGCTGCTTTAGTAAGACACAGCTTAGACCTAATGGTCCTCTTCTTCCACCAAAGCCATCTGGGTGACCTCTTAGACAGTCTTGGGTTCAGGGCTGGTGGGTTGAGAATTGAGGGCTTGAGGCTGCGAGTAAGGTCCTACTGCAGCGTGTCCTAGTAGGACCACTGAGAGTCTAGTGGAGATGAACAGCCAGGCTCTCCTCGACATACAAACCCCAGGCAGAGAGGGGTGCAAGGCTTGTCCGTGTCTCCCTGACCCTCTCCTTTCCTTTCAGCACAATGAAGCTCTTCACAGGCCTCATTCTCTGCTCCTTGGTGCTAGGAGTCCACAGCCAGTGGTGGTCCTTCTTTGGTGAGGCTTATGAAGGTAAGGCCGATGGAGGGGCAGTGGCATCCTTGGGCCTCTAGGCTTCACCCTAAACACCCCTGAGGGTTGGAGCTCCGGTCCTAGGAGGTGTTCCCATATGTGGTAGAATGTGCCAGGTGTTAGGGAAGCTTTTTTCAGACAGATTGGAAAGCACAGGATTTAAGTCCATCAGGTACTAGACAAAGAATAAGCATCATTTCCAGCTGAAACAGCAGTTTGAGTGGAAGACACAAAACAAGTCTGAAATGGAACGAACTTTCCCTCAGACCAGTTCCATGAAGTAGGGTGAAAGCGATCCCTGTTCTCCTCTCCTGTCTTTCCATCCCTACTCCTCCCTCCTTCCTCTCTTCCTTCCTTCCATTTCCTAGTTGGATAATTCAGAGACCTTCAGAGCACCATGTTGGTCCTTCCTATACTCAGTGATGCTGTCCCTGCTTTAGTCTGTTTCCTATCTTTTTCTAGCCTTTTAACTAATGAAAAAAAAAAATGTGTGTGTGTGGAAACCTAATAACAAATTTCAAGCCTCCACAATGAACTCGGCTCTTAGGTGCAATTTAGAGGGACACACTCTCTTGCTCTGCCCAGGGCTGGGGAGTTTTCCAGGACACTAGCAGCACTAACTGAGGCAGTTCCCTGAAGACAGGGGCAGTTCTGGTCAAGCTGGGACAGTTGGTCACCTACTTACCTGCAGAGAACCTCCATGAGGGGGCATCTTCCTCCACCTGAAGGGGAGAAAACCGAGGCTTAGAGCATCCGAGTCCATCGCCCAGGGACTGAGTGCCCATCAGCAGGTGGCAGGACAGAGGTGGGAACCCAGCTGTGCTTGAGGCCCAGGCTCTCACCGAGTAGAGTTCTCCCAGAACCACTTCCTCAAGCCGGAGGCTGAGCAATCTTGGCTGCAGTTTGGAGTCTCCTGGGGGGGCCATGAAAACTATTGCTGCCTGAGACCAGCCCAGAGATGGGGAGGTGATTGGCTTGGGCTGTGAGGGTTCAGGGGACTTTCAGTGTCTCTAGACTATTGGAAAGTGCAGCCAGGCTGAGGAAAAGACCCACTGCCTCAAGCAGCCCACATCATCAGTACCGTCCACTAGAGAGTTCTCAGGATTCTGTTCACTCACCTAACAGGCAGGGGAATCAAGTCACAGTTGACCCTTTGATGAGGCAGAAACACATTTCTTAGGCGTCAGAGCAGAGGAGCTGTATGTCTGCCCCTTTCTCAAAATCTGTCTCGCATGTCACTTCCTCACTCACCCACTTCCCCTAGAGCTTATCATATGCAGCTTCCTCTACAACAGTGGTTCTGAACCCAGGGCAACTTTGTGTCCTGGGGACATTTGGTGATGTTTGGGTGCATTTTCAGTTGTCATAGTGGCAATAGTTTGAGAGGTCAAGGATGCTACTAGACATGTTATAATATCCAAGACAGCCCTGAACAGCAACAAGGTACCTGGTCTCAAATTTCAGTAGAATGCTGTTGAGGAATCCTGTCCTGTAATAGCTCCCCTGTCCTTAAACATATCAGGTGGAGCCCTCATTGAGATGCAGCACAGAGACAGCATCCCAGGGGTCAGACAAACAGCTCCCACAGCTGTAGCCACTTCCCCACCCCACCCCAGTGACTCTCATTCCAGTACCAAGAGCAGGCAACTGGGCATAAGGAATGCTCTTCTCACCCTATGGCATCCGTGGTGTTATGACCACAGGCTGAAACCGAGTCAGTGGAACATTTTTCATTCCTTGAGTCTTTGGCTCAGAGGTTAAAGCATCTGCCCGCAATGCGGGAGACCTGGGTTCGATCCCTGGGTCTGGAAGATCCCCTGGAGAAGGAAATGGCAACCCACTCCAGTATATCTTGCCTGGAGAATCCTGTGGGCGGAGGAGCCTGATGGGCTACGGTCCACGGGGTCGCCAAGAGTCGGACACGACTGAGCGACTTCACTTTCAAGCTGTGTCACAGTTTTCTCTCCCCTGATAATCCTTACTCCATATGCTTTGCTTTCCAGGGGCTAAAGACATGTGGAGAGCCTACTCTGACATGAGAGAAGCCAACTACAAAGATGCAGACAAATACTTCCACGCCCGCGGAAACTATGACGCTGCCCAAAGGGGACCGGGGGGCGCCTGGGCTGCTAAAGTGATCAGGTATCAGGGCCCCTGGGGATGCAGGGATGGGTGAGCAGAGCTTGGCTGCCTAGGACAGCCTGGAGGGGCCAAGCCCTGGAGAACTTTCCTGTAGGCTGTGGGCCCTCCTCCTCTTACCTATCCTCCTGGTCTGTGCCCAGTGTGAGGTCTGAGTGGCTGAAGAGCAGAGCAAGTCTGGTGGGACAGGCGATTCTCCACCCTCCCGCTATGGTTGCTGTTCACCCAGCACAGGGCTGAGGTGGGCTGAGCCCAGGGAGACTCAGGGTTGTAGCCCCTCTTTCCCTGGCTCCTCTCAGTCATTGATCCCTTGGAAAGAGGAGAGATGGGGAAGGTGGGGCTGTGGCTCATAGTCCTGGATTAATCCCCTCCCTGCCCTCCTCCTTTCCAGTGATGCCAGAGAAAATATTCAGAGATTCACAGACCCTCTGTTTAAGGGTACGACCAGTGGCCAGGGTGAGGAGGACTCGAGGGCTGACCAGGCTGCCAACGAATGGGGCCGGAGCGGCAAAGACCCCAACCACTTCAGACCTGCTGGCCTGCCTGACAAGTACTGAGCTGCCTCTCTCTCTGCTCAGGGAATGGCGAAGTGAGTCCCCAAGGGCAGGGACACTGACCTAGAGAATCCTCTGTCCTCAGAAGGCAGCAGATCTAATAAATGCTCAAGAGATGGAATACTGAGACTGTGTGTCATTCTTGGTGTAAGGACAGCCTGTTAGTTCCAAGGGGTGATGGCTGGACACCAATATGAAGGCTGAGCCTGTGCCTTCAGACGTGTGTTTGGTTCTGAGACACAATCTCAGCATGATACAGGACAGACCCCCTCTCCAGCCTTTCCTAATCAGACCTGCTCCTTCCCCAGGCCCCTCTGGTTACACAGGGGCCATTTCCAGGCCCTTCTCAGTCAGGCCTTCTCACTCCCTGCAGTTGTGTCCTGTCCCCTTCTCTGTCCTGGGGTCTCGTCCTTTAGCCTATCCTCGGTGCTCTCTGTGTGGGGCATGGACACAGCCCCAGGAAGACTGGATGGTGGAATCCTGCTCTAGAAACTGTCACCTTGATCTCCTGTTCATTTCTCAGCAGCTCTTAGAAACTCATCTATGAACCAGCTTCTTTCTGTGCCATCCAGAACTGCCTGCAGCACTGTTTCCTGCTAGTCTATATTTTTTGGTCTTATTTGAAGCCTAAATGAAGACATAGAGCCTCCTCGCTTGTGAATGTTTCCTCATAGCCTCTTATTTTAACTAGCTCACTTGCATAAATATTAGTGGGCAGAGAGCAGGACAGAGAGTTACTTCTGTAAGTGAGTGTCCAGAAACCAGTTAGTGATTTATAAAGGGAAATTTTCATATGAGGTATTATTAATTGGTTATAGGCTTAACTACTAAGAGATTAAGAAATACAGAAAGCTGAGGTTTTGATCTTGTTGGGAAGCATGTAGCCCATGGGAAGGCTGATAAAGATTGCTGGTGTCCCAATCCAAAGCTGACAAGTAAGATGTCCCCCCGGTACCCATGAAGCTTGGTATGGAACTGGTCAGGGGTGCAGCTGAACTCACTGGGCATGCAGCTGGGGTTCCTGTGAACTCACCAGAAGGCAGCACACATGGGGAAGGGGTAGAAGGCCTCTGAGCTCCCTGGAAGCCAGCGTGGAAAGGGCAGTGCTACGGACTGAATGTGTCCCTCCTCCCCAATTTCTATGTTGAAGCCCAACTCCTAATGGAGCTGTTCAGATGAAAGAAGTAAATAAGGTTAAATGAGGTCACAAGTGTGGAAGCCGGGGCTGGAAGGATTAGGATCCTTATAATGTTAGAGACGTCAGAGAGCTAGCTTTCTCTTTCTCCTGTAAAGACACAACAAGATGGTGTCCATCCACTGACCAAGAAGAGAGCTCCCACCAGGGACCAAGTTGGTTTGCAATTTGGTCCTGGACTTTCCAGCCTGTAAACGTGTGAGGAATGAAGTTCTCTGATTGAAGCCACCTAGTCTGTGGTATTAATGTATTGTTAGGGAGACTGAATGTTGCTGAACACCTTGGGAATCCAGCTGTGAGGCCACAGCAATTGCCAGGACACTTCAGCAGCTGGGAATAACATGAAAACTCCAGAGTGCCAGTGGGTGTCCTGTGCGTGAGAAGAGCACCCCGGGAGCTGGATGGAAGGAAGGACACGGGACCAGGAAGAGATGGTGGTACATCCTGCTTGTCCCTCCAGAGCCCTCTACTGGCAGATTAACATCAGGCCCAGTTGGCATGGGAGAAATGTTGCTTCAAACTGGAAACAACCCAAATGCCCATCAACTGAAGAGTGGGTAAACAAACTGTGACATATCTGTACAATGGGCTTCTATTTAGCAATAAAGGGGACGGAATAAACACGACTGTTTCTCAAATTATTATTTTGAGAAGAAGACTTACATAAGAGTGTATACTTCACATGAAGTTCATAAACAGGTAAAAAAACTGATATTTAATTATAAAGAACAGTAGTTGCCTCTGGAGGCAGAGGGAATGGCCTGGGAGGGGCTGAGACAGAATTTCTGAAATGATGGAAACCTTCAAAATCTCTTGAGGATGTGGGTTACATAGGTGTATTGATTTGCCAAACTCATTGACAGATAAATTAAGATGTGTGAAATTCATTGTATGGAAGTTATACTTTTCTCTTAGTCCATTCAATCTGCTATAACAAAATATCATTAATTGAGTGCCTTATAATCAACAGAAATTTATTCCTCACAGTTCATGAGGATGTGAAGTCCAAGATCAAGGTGCTAGAAGATTGTGTCTGGTGAGACTCTACTTCCTTGTTCATAGATGGCCGTCTTATTCCTGTCTTCTCACATGGCAGGAAGGCAAGGGAGCTCTCTGGGGTCTGTATTATGAGGGCACTAATCCCACTCATTAGGGCTCCACTCTCATGACCTAATCACCTCCCAAATACTCCATCTTCAAATACCATCACATTAGGAATTAGGGTTAAACCTATGAGTTTTAGGGGGACGGAAACATTCAGTCTATAGCAACAACTTAAACATAACAATTATTAAATAGAAAATGCATCCCCAATAAATAAATATATCATATATTATAATAATTAAAAATATGAATGTATAACTAAATTAGTAAAATACATATTGTGAAGCATTTACGAATATAAAAGTGAATCTTATATGGCCTTGCCCTAAAGGGACATGTCGTCTATCTATAATCAGTGGAAAACTGCAATGAGGGAGGAGAGGGAGCATCCCGTCAAAGCAGGTTAAAGGCACAGAGCAGGCAGAAGTCTTGTACTTGGGGCTTCAAGAGGGCAAGGAAAGGAAACTGCATGAAGAACTCTTTCATGAAGCATACATTCTGTAGTTGATTTTTCTGATGAAATCGGTAAAGTAATAAATTTAAAGATAAGTGATCTAAATCTGTTAAATAGAGATTTATCACAGGCTTTAACTAAAAATTCACTGACTTATTTATTTACTAAATCCTTTATTCAATAATTGTTTAACAAATATTTGGGTGAAGCTAGAATATTTCTCGTCAAAATTAGGGATGACTCCCTTTTTGGGGGGTAGACTGAATTTCGGGCTTCCTTGGTAGCTCAGAGGTTAAAGCGTCTGCCTGTGATGTGGGAGACCAGGGTTTGATCCCTGGGTTGGGAAGATACCCTGGAAAAGGAAATGGCAACCCACTCCAGTACTCTTGCCTGGAAAATCCCATGGACAGAGGAGCCTGGTAGGCTACAGTACATGGGTCTGCAAAGAGTCGGACATGACTGAGCGACTTCATTTCACTTTCAGACTGAATTTTTGTGTGTGTGTGTGTGTATACCTGTGGCAGATTCATGATGATATATGGCAAAACCAATACAATATTGTAAAGTTAAAAAATAAAATAAAATAATAAAAAAACAGACTGAATTTTAATTATTTTAGTTGTTTTGAGATGGAAATTGTAGGACATTTAGGGAGAGTTGTCAGAAACATTTAATTTGTCCTCTTGGTTGAATGCAGTGACCAAACATATTTACACTTTCCTTGTACTGCTTTCAACCTTATGCTTGAAGTGGATTTCTTCAAAAGTGGAAGCAGTTCTGGACCCCAGAATTAGCAAAGTTCCCCTGCGGATGGGGTGAAGGCCCCTGAATAAGGTAATCCTTCAGACACTGCACTTTGTTTAACAGGCATTGTCCCACTTAATCATTATCAGGATGATTGCTGTCTTAAGAAAATTGACCGTACTGATAGGGCCAAAGTTGGTATACAAACCACGTCTCTATGACCTCAAAGCAGAGTCTATCCTCTGCCCTGTGATTATATCACCAACAGGCCTTGTGAGCAGAAGTCACGGAAGGGGACAACACCCATGTAAGAAGACTGTGATGACCCAGACCATTCCGAAATACAGATTGCAGTTACCCCTGTAGGCAAAGGTGTGATGGAATAGTTGGTAGGAGAAGGTATATGTTTACAGCAACAGCAGCCATGTGACCAATTGGAAAGGATTGTCTATTGTGAGTATTTCTGTAATGTGAATGTTTATATATATATATATCTGGAGAAGGGAATGGCAAACCACTTCAGTATTCTTGCCTTGAGAACCCCATGAACAGTATGAAAAGACAAAATGATAGAATACTGAAAGAGAAACTCCCCAGGTCAGTAAGGGCCCAATATGCTACTGGAGATCAGTGGAGAAATAACTCCAGAAAGAATGAAAGGATGGAGCCAAAACAAAAAGAATACCCAGCTGTGGATGTGTCTGGTGATAGAAGCAAAGTCCGATGCTGTAAAGAGCAATATTGCATAGGAACCTGGAATGTCAGGTCCATGAATCAAGGCAAATTGGAAGTGGTCAAACAAGAGATGGCAAGAGTGAATGTCGACATTCTAGGAATTAGCGAACTAAAATGGACTGGAATGGGTGAATTTAACTCGGATGACCATTATATCTACTACTGTGGGCAGGAATCCCTCAGAAGAAATGGAGTGGCCATCATGGTCAACAAAAGAGTCCGAAATGCAGTACTTGGATGCAATCTCAAAAACGACAGAATGATCTCTGTTCGTATCCAAGGCAAACCATTCAATGTCACAGTAATCCAAGTCTATGCCCCAACCAGTAACGCCGAAGAAGCTGAAGTTGAAAGGTTCTATGAAGACCTACAAGACCTTTTAGAACTAATACCCAAAAAAGATGTCCTTTTCATTATAGGGGACTGGAATGCAAAAGTAGGAAGTCAAGAAACACCTGGAGTAACAGGCAAATTTGGCCTTGGAATACGGAATGAAGCAGGGCAAAAACTAACAGAGTTTTGCCAAGAAAATGCACTGGTCATAGCAAATACCCTCTTCCAACAACACAAGAGAAGACTCTATACATGGACATCACCAGATGGTCAACACCGAAATCAGATCGATTATATTCTTTGCAGCCAAAGATGGAGAAGCTCTATACAATCAGCAAAAACAAGACCAGGAGCTGACTGTGGCTCGGACCATGAAGTCCTTATTGCCAAATTCAGACTGAAATTGAAGAAAGTAGGGAAAACTACCGGGGAAGGCAATGGCACCCCACCCCAGTACTTTTGCCTGGAGAATCCCATGGACGGAGGAGCCTGGTGCACTCCAGTCCATGGGGTCACTGAGAGTCGGACACGACTGAGCGACTTCACTTTCACTTTTCACTTTCATGCATTGGAGAAGGAAATGGCAACCCACTCCAGTGTTCTTGCCTGGAGAATCCCAGGGACGGTGGAGCCTGGTGGGCTGCCGTCCATGGGGTCGCACAGAGTCGGACACGACTGAAGCGACTTAGAGGCAGCAGCAGCAGCAGGGAAAACTACTAGACCATTCAGGTATGACCTAAATCAAATCCCTTATGATTATACAGTGGAAGTGAGAAATAGATTTAAGGGCCTAGATCTGATAGTAGAGTGCCTGATGAACTATGGAATGAGGTTCGTGACATTGTACAGGAGACAGGGATCAAGACCATCCCCATGGAAAAGAAATGCAAAAAAGCAAGATGGCTGTCTGGGGAGGCCTTACAAATAGCTGTGAAAAGAAGAGAAGCGAAAAGCAAAGGAGAAAAGGAAAGATATAAACATCTAAATGCAGAGTTCCAAAGAATAGCAAGAAGAGATAAGAAAGCCTTCTTCAGTGATCAATGCAAAGAAATAGAGGAAAACAACAGAATGGGAAAGACTAGGGATCTCTTCAAGAAAATCAGAGATACCAAAGGAACATTTCATGCAAAGATGGGCACGATAAAGGACAGAGATGGTGTGGACCTAACAGAAGCAGAAGATACTAAGAAGAGGTGGCAAGAATACACAGAAGAACTGTACAAAAAAGAGCTTCAAGACCTAGATAATCATGATGGTGTGATCACTGACCTAGAGCCAGACATCTTGGAATGTGAAGTCAAATGGGCCTTAGAAAGCATCACTACGAACAAAGCTAGTGGAGGTGATGGAATTCCAGTGGAGCTATTCCAAGTCCTGAATGATGATGCTGTGAAAGTGCTGCATTCAATATGCCAGCAAATTTGGAAAACTCAGCAGTGGCCACAAGATTGGAAAAGGTCAGTTTTCATCCCAATCCCAAAGAAAGGCAATGCCAAAGAATGCTCAAACTACCTCACAATTGCACTCATCTCACACGCTAGTAAAGTAATGCTCAAAATTCTCCAAGCCAGGCTTCAGCAATATGTGAACCGTGAACTTCCTGATGTTCAAGCTGGTTTGAGAAAAGGCAGAGGAACCAGAGATCAAATTGCCAACATCCGCTGGATCATGGAAAAAGCAAGAGTTCCAGAAAAACATCTATTTCTGCTTTATTGACTATGCCAAAGCCTTTGACTGTGTGGATCACAATAAACTATGGAAAATTCTGAAAGAGATGGGAATACCAGACCACCTGATCTGCCTCTTGAGAAATCTGTATGCAGGTCAGGAAGCAACAGTTAGAACTGGTCACGGAACAACAGACTGGTTCCAAATAGGAAAAGGAGTACGTCAAGCCTGTATATTGTCACCCTGTTTATTTAACTTATATGCAGAGTACATCATGAGAAATGCTGGACTGGAAGAAACACAAGTTGGAATCAAGATTGCTAGGAGAAATATCAATAACCTCAGATATGCAGATGACACCACTCTTATGGCAGAAAGCGAAGAGGGGCTAAAAAGCCTCTTGATGAAAGTGAAAGTGGAGATTGAAAAGGTTGGTTTAAAGCTCAACATTCAGAAAACGAAGATCATGGCATCTGGTCCCGTCACTGCATGGGAAATAGATGGGGAAACAGTGGAAACAGTGTCAGACTTTGTTTTTCTGGGCTCCAAAATCACTGCAAATGGTGACTGCAGTCATGAAATTAAAAGACGCTTACTCCTTGGAAGGAAAGTTATGACCAACCTAGATAGCATATTCAAAAGCAGAGACATTACTTTACCAACAAAGGTTCGCCTAGTCAAGGCTATGGTCTTTCCTGTGGTCATGTATGGAGGTGAGAGCTGGACTGTGAGGAAGGCTGAGCGCCGAAGAATTGATGCTTTTGAACTGTGGTGTTGGAGAAGACTCTTGAGAGTCCCTTGGACTGCAAGAAGATCCAACCAGTCCATTCTGAAGGAGATCAATCCTGGAATTTCTTTAGAAGGAATGATGCTAAAGCTGAAACTCCAGTATTTTGGCCACCTCATGCGAAGAGTTGACTCATTGGAGAAGACTCTGATGCTGGGAGGGATTGAGGGCAGGAGGAGAAGGGGACGACAGAGGATGAGATGGCTGGATGGCATCACTGACTCGATGGATGCGAGTCTGAGTGACCTCCGGGAGCTGGTGATGGACAGGGAGGCCTGGCGTGCTGCGGTTCATGGGGTCGCAAAGAGTCGGACACGACTGAGCGACTGATCTGATCTGATCTGATCTGATATCTCACAAATATTTTTCTTCTTCTCTTTTATTCCTTTATTATCATACAGAATATGTACTAACAGCAGTTAACTGTATAGCTCAGTGTTTAAGTTATAGGATTTCAAAAAGGGAGTATAACTCACTAGGAAAAGAATAAGCATAATATATTAGAAAAGCAAAAAGAGACTTTATCCTCTTTGTGGAAAAAGGTTGGTATGTTTCAGGTGTATATGGAATAAGTACATCGTATACGGGAAGCTTGACTTTGCTATTGTCTTTATTCGCAATTAGCTATGGGTTAGGGAGGTGGTTACTGGTGCTAAGTTGACAGGGAGTGGCCTGTGATGGGTCTGAAGTTGACGTGTCAGTTTGGTTAGGCTTAACAGTGTTTCCCGCAACTCCTTTCCCTTTATGGTTCCAGTTAAAGTGGGCATCAAGAGCCAGTTTGCACAAGATGTGGTGGTTGGAAAGGAAGCAGCAGTCCTACTGTGTCTATGTGTGGAAGGTAGGTGCTGGGGGACCAGGACGTTCATGAGCGTTGTGGCTTCTCTCTCGGTTCATCTCGTTGGCACAAGGCAGCAGCTGGGCCTACAGCTGCTCCACCTTCCCCTGACACTCCTGTGGCTTCTCTGACTCCTGGACCAGGTGTGTGGTTAGCTCCATAGGAAGGGAGCCAACCTCTGCAGACTTCAGCAAAACCGCAGGTGCTGAGAGAGACTGACACAAGTTCTGGTTGGTCCTCATGGGCTTTATGTCATGCTCCTGAGTTCCAGCCTGTCCTGTGGGCTTCAAGCTCTAGCATCAGACAAACAGGCAACAGCCTTACAGAGACAGTCTAACCAGAACCTACAACTGTGTCCAGTCAAATATGTGTACATATTTACACAGTGATACAGAGAATCTTCTGTAAGTACTACTTCTCTGACTGAACCCTGGTTAATACAGAATCACTACCTGAAACCACTGACACCTCCCTGGTTTCCTGAGGAAGGCTTCCTCCACTTTTCTTCACCTCAGCTGTGTTGTCCAAAACCCTCAGAAGAGCCAACTTGAGGGCCAGCCACCCCTGCCTCTGATGTGTAAAGAAGCCAACAAAAAAGCAAATGATGGGGTTGGCACTGCTGTTAACAGGACCATCCCTGTCTTAAAATAATGTAGGGACATGTTGAAATTCTCCTGAAACTGGTACAGCAGAAAACTTTGGATGCCAAAATGCAGGCTGCCGAGGAGGAAGACCAGCACTGTGAGTAGGATGACCACGCAGAGCCTGGTCAGCAGCACCTGCTGGGACTCACAGAGGATTCTGATCAGCAGGGCCGGGTTGGAGCTAGCAAGAACCACCAATATGAACATCAGTTACCCAGCAATGATGAAATGAAATACTGGACACCAATCACAGTCAAAATCCCTAAAAGGAAGCCACAATAGTTCTCTTCCAGAAGATTCAGCAGCAGACACAGGGCCCAGGGCTGGCACATTTGAGAGCTGATGTGTGTCTTGGGCACCAGCAGTGGTACCAGATGGGGCCCAGGATAGACAGACAGCGCTCGGGGCTAATGGTTCTGAGCAAGGTCAGGCCCTTGAGGTAGGCGAAGGTCAGCACGACGGTGAAACAGTTGGTGATTGAGCTGGAGACAGAGTGGAAGGAAGTGAGGAGTGCCTCCAGGAAATGTGCAGTCTGGAAGGTGAGGGAGAGGAAAGCAGCTCCCCCCCCCACCCCCCGTCCCCCCTCCACCCCGTTTGAGGATGTAGAGGAGAAGGCTATCCTGTGCACTCAGAAGCCCAGGAGCCAGGGCACAATGGTGTTTCATGCCAGGACTGAGAGAGTCATTTCCTAGGTAGGTTGATAAGGAGTCTAGGGGTCCCCAAGGAGAGAGGGGTCTGGAATTCTCAAGGAGGAAGAAAGGACAAACTTTTTTTTTTTCTTTCTGTACATTCCTTAGGATTACATAAAAATAATGTATCCTGCCTGAGGACAGTCTCTGGATTAAGGACAGTCTCTGGATTAAACCTTTTGTTATTTTAAAATGTAAATTATGGGAGTAGACTTGGTCTTTACAAGGATGTATCCTGAGGACAGTTTTTGGATTAAACCTTCTGGCTATTTCTGTTAAAATGTAAATTATGGGAGTAGGTCTGATGAGGTCTTTACAACCTCCAGACATTCTTTGGATTCACTGGAGAGTATATAACTTCATTGTTAACACTAGCAAGGGGGTACTCTTTCTACCCGCTTCTGATGCCTATGTCAGAAGCTTTCTCTATCTCCTTTATACTTTAATAAAACTTTATTACACAAAAGCTCTGAGCGATCAAGCCTCGTCTCTGGCCCCGGATTGAATTCTTCTCCTCCGGGGGCCAAGAATCCCAGTGTCTTCGTGTGATTCAACAACAACCTTTCAAGGACCAGGGCAGATATGAGGGCAGCAAGGTCAGGGTCGGGATCTGTATGTCTAGGGTTTGATGAAGGGCCTGGTCACTTCCATTCGTTGCTGTGGTTTTGGTCCCCTAGGCTGGGATGACTGGATCCAAGCTCAGAAACCCTCCACTGTGCCCCTGGGAACACAAACAAGAGCACCTGCTGTGTGATCATTTACTCTCAAGGCCACCCTGCTAGGTGGGAGTGACTGTCCCTGTGTCACAGAGGAGGGAACCAGAGGTTTGCAGAGATTAAGGTATTTACATAAATCTGGATAGCCATGGAAACCTGGAACCTGGATTCAAACCCAGTTCTCTCTGAGTCAAATGCCTGGGCTCTCTCTATTATAACACGAACCCTCCACTGACATGGGGGTGTTATGGAGGCCCACCCCCACCAGAACTCACTGCCCAGAGGTTATGCCAAGTCTCCAGAATTTCCTGAAGAGGACAGGTAAATGTCTGGGATAGAATCTGAGAGCCCAGGACAGGGCATTGGGCCAGATCATTACTTCTGTCCTGGGCCAGAAATGTCCTTTCAGATGCATGAATTCAGGAGGACATAGAGATGACTGCAGGCCACCCACCCTCATGACTAAGAGAGGCCCATCTACTGGGGAGAAAGAAGACTGCTTTAGGGACATGAGGCGAATGTGATCTCTTGCTTAGGAGAGGCGCGAGGGTGGCCGGGCCAGGTGGGTTAGGAGTGGCTCAGTGTGCCAGCTCCATGTAGACAGAGGAGCTTTTTATATCCCCGCAGTGTGTTCTCAGTAAGTATTCATTCAGTGTGTGAATGAATGATTGAATGGAGCCCAATCAAGTTGAGGATTTGGAATATAAGTTAGTATAGATGTACAATTGAAGGCATTAGGACACACATTTGTAACATGATGAAGATCTCATTCTTGTGGAGAGCTGTGTTTAGAATGACATTCTGCCCAAGTAACCTACATTGATCATTGAGGTGCCTTCGAAGCGAGGATTCCACAAGGCTTTGTTGAGCACCTAGAATCATTTCAGTGCATAATTTAGGGGTAGGATTTAGGGTTGAGCTGCATACAGTGGAGGAAGAGTAAATGAGGCAAGGTCAGAGGGCCACTGAAAAGAGGAATTTGAAGTTTGGGGATGTCTGGGGGGACTGGGAAGTGGGGTGCAGGGTGTGAGCAGCAGAAACCCACTCCATTTTCTCTCCTGGGGGATCACTGGGAGAGTTTGGTTTGCTGAGTGAGCTTTTGTGCAGGATGAGTCTGTGAGTCTATGAGGGGAAGTAAAAAAGCCGCAGGGCTTGGAATGTAGAGACACTGCTGCAGAATTCACCCTGAGAAAGAGCACTAGCTCACCTCTGGGGGTGAGAGAGCCGATTGAGAGTTTATCAGGTATGGTCTCCTTGATTCCTCTGAAGAGCCCTATTGAGGTAAGAACTAGGATTGTTCCCGTTTTACAGAGGATGGAATGAAGCACAGTAAAGACGAGTGTTTTGCTCCTGGTCTCACACAGGGTGAATCTGAACCCAATAGGGCTCCTTAGGGTCTACACTTTTGATCAGCCCTCCAGACCCACCACTGCTGTGGTGCTGATTACATGTGGATATTGGGAAAAGCAGAGAAGTGACTCCCCAAATAAATACAAGGCGGCACTCAATACTGTGGCCTAAAAAAACCAAAACCCAAACTAAAAATGACTCATATAAGCAAACTCCAAAACACAGAGGTAGAGAAGCCTGTCAAACAGAGAACACAAGATGTGAGTGGAGCTCACTTAGGAACAGACAGCAGAATGCAGAAGCCTTTCTTGCTTCACAAAGGCTCTGGAATCCAGAGGACTCACAGGGGCAGGAGACCTCCAAACGGGGAGAGGACATGTCCTTTGCTATGGCCCAGAGAGAAATCAAGGGCAGAATCATCCGTGTTTCCCTCTCTTAGAGAGGCAAGATCCCATAGCCCTGACTGACCATGGAAGGATGTTGGCGGGGAGCCAGAACCTCTGCCATCCCTGCTTAGGGCACTTAACGGTTGGTGAATCTATTTTCTTTGGTGTGAGATATATATATGTATATAGTCCAAACCGGAAGCTCCATAAGGACCAAGTCTCGCCCGTTGTTGTTCACTATTGTATCCCTGGCATCTAGCATGTTCCTTAAAGATCGTCTGTTGTCATAGCCTCATTTCATAGAGGAAGAAGCTGAGACCTAAGGGGTCAAAGGATGTTCCTGGGATGTCACTGCGAAGAGCAGGCCCAACACTACCCCGTTTCCTGCAGCCCTGTCCCAGGCTTTCCTACTGTTCCCTGCTCCACCATTCATTATTTGTGAGGAGCGCCCGAGAAAAAGCTTCACGTAAGGATTTTCTTCATATACGCCCCCAATACCTGGTCTCCTCTTTTGTCACACACTCTCTGGCCAACTGCTCCTTCCTTGGTCCCTTTAAACCTCGAGGTGGAAATGTTTCACGACTGCTTGCCTTAGGGGGCTTCTCCATGCATCGTCACTTTCCCTAACCCCTGCCTGTCTCTGCAATTAGCCCCCTCATACAACACTCCTCAATTATTCCAGTTTGGGCTGTTTCCTCCTGGGACTCTACCAGATGCACAACAGAAGAAAACTTTGAAAAGCCAGGAAACAATGGAATCTGGGTACCAGCAGTCCAGCTCCAGGAAGCAATGCCTGCGTGTGACCTTGTTCCCTAAATTAACATAAGAGGCAACATTCTCTCCAAGACAGCAGATCTGAATGGTTGGAATGAAGGGGAGAGTGGGGAGATGGATCAGAAGAGAGAAAGGTCCTGGTTGACCCCATTTGGATCTCCCACCGTCCGAGCCGCCAGCACACAGAGATGCTAGCAGAGAGCTCCATGTCTCCTGCTTTTAGACGAAGGAAACACCATGACCCTCAGCATGTAGCATCGCAATGTGAAATGGAGACATGGAGACTTAGAGCAAAACCCATGACTGGCTTTGGAAATAAGACAGTTCTGGGGATACATCCTTATCTTTCTTCCATTCTTCTGGCCAGAGGGGGAGAGCTGACCTCCACCTGTGCTGAAGGGGGAGAGCCTCTCAGGGATTGAGCGATGCCAGAGGATGCATCTTTGTCCTCTAAACTGGAAGATGTGTTCAAGAGCTGGAGTGGAGACCAAGCAAGATTTATCAAGATGCTGGACAGACTTGTAGTTTCCTGTAGAGGGCTTGTGAGCCATTCAGACACCAGAGCTGTTTGAGATGTGATCCCTCATTGAGACATTTCTCTGCATCTGCTCCACTTCCACTCACCTCATCCTGCCCCACCTGGTCCACTTTCCAGTGAGTTATTGCTGTTCTGGAGCTTGTCATTGACAACTGTGAGCCTGGGTAGCAATGTCAATCAATGTGAACATGCACAGTGAGGATTTATAACTAGGGGATACAGTCTATCATAGGATGATTGAAAGTTCACCATGGCCTGACCCCATTTTTTTGTTTTCTCTATCATAGCAGTAATGCATTGTTTCAGAATGATTGAGAAATGTATGCAAAGGGGAGTCTTCCCAAATCCCACTCTCTCAGATCAGATCAGATCAGTCGCTCAGTCGTGTCCGACTCTCTGCGACCCCATGAACCACAGCACGCCAGGCCTCCCTGTCCATCACCAACTCCCGGAGGTCACCCAGACCCACATCCATCGAGTCAATGATGCCATCCAGCCATCTCATCCTCTGTCGTCCCCTTCTCCTCCTGCCCCCAATCCCTCCCAGCATCAGAGTCTTCTCCAATGAGTCAACTCTTCGCATGAGGTGGCCAAAATACTGGAGTTTCAGCTTTAGCATCACTCCTTCCAAAGAAATCCCAGGGCTGATCTCCTTCAGAATGGACTGGTTGGATCTCCTTGCAGTCCAAGGGACTCTCAAGAGTCTTCTCCAACACCACAGTTCAAAAGCATCAATTCTTCGGCGCTCAGCCTTCTTCACAGTCCAGCTCTCACATCCATACATGACCACAGGAAAGACCATAGCCTTGACTAGGCGAACCTTTGTTGGCAAAGTGATGTCTCTGCTTTTGAATATGCTATCTAGGTTGGTCATAACTTTCCTTCCAAGGAGTAAGCATCTTTTAATTTCATGGCTGCAGTCACCATCTGCAGTGATTTTGGAGCCCAGAAAAATAAAGTATGACACTGTTTCCACTGTTTCTCCATCTATTTCCCATGTAGTGATGGGACCAGATGCCATGATCTTCGTTTTCTGAATGTTGAGCTTTAAGCCAACCTTTTCACTCTCCACTTTCACTTTCATCAAGAGGCTTTTTAGTTCCTCTTCACTTTCTGCCATAAGGGTGGTGTCATCTGCATATCTGAGGTTATTGATATTTCTCCCAGCAATCTTGATTCCAACTTGTGTTTCTTCCAGTCCAGCATTTCTCATGATGTACTCTGCATATAAATTAAATAAACATGGTGACAATATACAGCCTTGACGTACTCCTTTTCCTATTTGGAACCAGTCTGTTGTTCCATGACCAGTTCTAACTGTTGCTTCCTGACCTGCATACAGATTTCTCAAGAGGCAGATCAGGTGGTCTGGTATTCCCATCTCTTTCAGAACTTTCCACAGTTTATTTTGATCCACACAGTCAAAGGCTTTGGCATAGTCAATAAAGCAGAAATAGATGTTTTTCTGGAACTCTCTTGCTTTTTCCATGATCCAGCGGATGTTGGCAATTTGATCTCTGGTTCCTCTGCCTTTTCTCAAACCAGCTTGAACATCAGGAAGTTCACGGTTCACATATTGCTGAAGCCTGGCTTGGAGAATTTTGAGCATTACTTTACTAGCGTGTGAGATGAGTGCAATTGTTCGGTAGTTTGAGCATTCTTTGGCATTGCCTTTCTTTGGGATTGGGATGAAAACTGATCTTTTCCAATTTTGTGGCCACTGCTGAGTTTTCCAGATTTGCTGGCATATTGAGTGCAGCACTTTCACAGCATCATCTTTCAGGATTTGGAATAGCTCCACTGGAATTCCATCACCTCCACTAGCTTTGTTCATAGTGATGCTTTCTAAGGCCCACTTGACTTCACATTCCAGGATGTCTGGCTCTAGGTCAGTGATCACACCATCATGATTATCTGGGTCGTGAAGCTCTTTTTTGTACAGTTCTTCTGTGTATTCTTGCCACCTCTTCTTAATATCTTCTGCTTCTGTTAGGTCCATACCATTTCTGTCCTTTATCGAGCCCATCTTTGCATGAAATGTTCCTTTGGTATCTCTGATTTTCTTGAAGAGATCCCTAGTCTTTCCCATTCTGTTGTTTTCCTCTATTTCTTTGCATTGATCACTGAAGAAGGCTTTCTTATCTCTTCTTGCTATTCTTTGGAACTCTGCATTCAGGTGTTTATATCTTTCCTTTTCTCCTTTGCTTTTCGCTTCTCTTCTTTTCACAGCTATTTGTAAGGCCTCCCCAGACAGCCATCTTGCTTTTTTGCATTTCTTTTCCATGGGGATGGTCTTGATCCCTGTCTCCTGTACAATGTCACGAACCTCATTCCATAGTTCATCAGGCACTCTATCTATCAGATCTAGGCCCTTAAATCTATTTCTCACTTCCACTGTATAATCATAAGGGATTTGATTTAGGTCATACCTGAATGGTCTAGTAGTTTTCCCTACTTTCTTCAATTTCAGTCTGAATTTGGCAATAAGGAGTTCAGGGTCTGAGCCACGGTCAGCTCCTGGTCTTGTTTTTGCTGATTGTATAGAGGTTCTCCATCTTTGGCTGCAAAGAATATAATCAATCTGATTTCGGTGTTGACCGTCTGGTGATGTCCATGTATAGAGTCTTCTCTTGTGTTGTTGGAAGAGGGTATTTGCTATGACCAGTGCATTTTCTTGGCAAAACTCTATTAGTTTTTGCCCTGCTTCATTCCGTATTCCAAGGCCAAATTTGCCTGTTACTCCAGGTGTTTCTTGACTCTCTAGAGGCCACCATTTGTTATACTTTCCATTCTTCTTACTTCTTTCAAGTATTATTAACTTTGAATAGTTGAATTATATTGCTATTTTTAAGTTTACAGATATTAACAACTGGATAATGAGGCTCCCTTTATGAAATGTGAAGAATGCAGCATACATAACATGTCTTTTTTCTTCCTCCAATTCACAATATTTGCTATTTTTTTAGACAAGATAGTCTGGGTATCCAATCTTTTCAGTCTTATGTCCTATGACTTCAATTCATCCTATAGCCGTATTGAACTACTTATCATTTTTAAACATGTGATTTGAATTAGGAACTATTTCAAACATTCAAAAAAGTTCTTCCATGCGTTCATTCAGCAAATATTTAATAAGTACTTGTTGTGTCCCAGGCATTGTTTGAAGCAGTGGATTTTTGTTGTGAAGGGCAATCACAGGTAAGATCCTGGCATTTTGGAGCTTACATTCAAAGGCCCGGCTGAGCTCCCTCAGAATGTGAATAAAGGCTGAAAAGAGAAGAAGTGAAGTGCAGCAAAGGGTCTTCATCTGTTAGAAGTCTGGAGGAGGAGGAGCCAAGAAAAACACTGAGGAGGAGCAGCTTTTGTGGACGGAAGGAAGCCAGGAGAGTGTGGCATTGAATGCCACACTATGTTCCAGCAGACACAGTTACTGATCAGCCATGTCAGATGCTCCCAAGTAGTGGAGAGAATGACCTTTGGATCAGCAGAATGGAATCCTTGCCAATCTCACCAAGGTGGCTGCAGGGAAGAGTGGCCCAAAGGACCAAGTGGAGTGGGTTTAAGAGAGAATATAGCTGTGGAATGGGACTCCTGGACACCCCAGACACTGGCTGAAACATCGCCACAGTCAAGGAGAGCATTGGGACAGGTGCACGAGCCACACACATTGTTTAATCAATCAGCTGTGCTTCTGGATACAAAAATAAGTTTAAAAGATTATAGAAAGTAAATCCCAACTACTTCCTCTGAAAAGGAAGAATGATGAAGGCATTTAGTGCATTGAATAAAGCCTCAATAAATAGAACGAGACAGTACTGACCTAAATGTAGAAAACTTGATTCTCACAACTCAGAATTAGACACAAGTGTATATGGTAATTTAGCTTCAAAGGCTGCCTGTCAAACTAATGGGTAGAACAGGGACTAGACAATGGATGGGACTGAGGCAACTGGGTGGCCATCTTGAAAATATACTTTCCAAATGATGTTAGGTCAAGTTCCAAATGTACTTAATATTTTTAAATAAATAATAAAATATGTAATACATAGAGAACACATGGAAAAATTATTTTATAAATCAAAGCAGGGAAAGCCTCTCCAGCTATAGGACAAAATTCGGAAGAAACTAAAGAAAAGACTAAAAAAAGACAAGAATATAAAGAAAATTTTGGTAAACATGAGCAGCCATAATCAAAGGGTAAATAATAAGCTGGGAAAGTGTTTGTTACTCATAAAGTTCTAATTTTTTCTATATAAAAAAGTTCTTACAAATTGATAAAAAAATCCAACAAACCAATACAAATATTAAAATACAAGAAATGAACTCACACTTGCTAGAAAATATAAATGGTTCTTATACAGAGGAAAAACTGTGAAATCAAACCCATAAAAATAGAAATGAAAATTAAATTACACTGAATTATATTTTATTTACCAAAATTTCAAAGACCAAAAAGTTTGATAGGGGGTTGTTTGGGAGATACTGTGGGACATTTCTGGTGGGAGTGAAGATTTATAGAGCTACTGACAGAAGGCAATTTGCAACATATAAAAATAAATGTAAAGAGCCACACTTTCCTCTATAATTCCTTGTTCAGAAATTTATCATATATACATGTATATATGTATATGCACACACACAGAGTTAAAAATTCATGGTTATTTGCATTAACAGAAGACTAGAAACATCCAAAATGGCCATCAGTATTGTATAAATTGTGGTCCATCCATACAATGGAATGCTGTGTAGCTATTTTTTTTTTAAAAAGCAAAAAACCCACAGAGGACCTCCAAGATATATTAAGTTAAAAGAGTACAAAACAATGTATATTTGTATGAAAGGGATGTATACACACACACACAGATTTTTGTTTTGTTTTGTTTTAATCTGTATCAAGGATACTGCCTAGAAACCCTACTTCATGCCGTTCCTTCTGTTCTCTCAGAATCATTAATCATTACCTCATATCATTGCTGGTGGAGTTGACAAATCTTGCTTGTCCTGTGTCCTCAACGTACCTTTGACAGAAATCCCAAGAGAAGTAAACATTTCCTTTGCTAATCATATTGATCACCTCTTAACAGCATAATACCCGTGTGTAATCTGGTTGGGGGTGGGGAGAGATCCTTTTCCAAACAGGGATGAGAAGGGAGCAGAGTGGAGAAGGACCCTTGTCCTCCCACACTTGATTCTTCAAATACAACTCTCTTCTGTTCAAATATGACTAAAAAGAGAATAAGTCAATTAGGAAAAATTTCCAGAACACAAATATCTTGAATGACTCATTTGAAAAAAACTGCTTGAGAATAAGGAAAATACTATTATTCAATATGCTAATTTGTTTACACAGAAGAATTGAGCAAGAGGGACATCACCAATGCACACTGTATTTAAGACCTCTCTTCCCACTAACACCAAAGCCGGGAGAGATACCAACTACTGAATTTCAGCTGAAGAAAGGACATAGGTGAGACTCTTCTGGGGAGTAATTCTGTTGTTTTTCTCTTTGGAGAGCCTTTTCTCCCATAATTTATAAATTTCAGTTGGGGAGAAGTGTTTTCTACTCATTATTGGGTCTGCTGGGCAGAGCAGGACCTCAGGAAAGGGTATGAATCTACTTTATTCTTCTTTACTGCATGACAGATTGGCCACGAACAAATAAAACACTGGTAGAACCCTCTTAGTCTTTCTAGAGCTCTGGACTGAGAATTAAGGGTTTATGCTTCTTCCTAAAACCTATTTCAAGTTTTCCTACAGTAATAATTCTAAGAAGAGTAAATGGGAATTGGGAACTAAGCTATCTTTGAAATTCAAAATCGCAAAACATATGTCTCTCTTATATATCATAGTTGTGCATCTCTGACCTTCTCTTTCTTTCACATCAGCACAATGAAGCTTTTAATAGGCATTCTTTTCTGTACCTTGATCATGGGAGTCACCGGTGAAGGCTGGTATTCATTCTTCAAGGAGGCTGTGCAAGGTAAGAGCCCCAGAGAATGAAGGGCACACCCAGCTGACCCCAGGATTCACTCTGAGCAGAGGCCACACACCACACTCCTGTCAGATGTGGATACTCCTTTGAAAAACCACAAATGGGTGAGAGCTGGAGGGTTTCTCCTTCCATGCTGGTCTGACTCAGCACCCACCATGGGCTTCTCCAGACCCCAGGTCGAAGATGCTTTGAACCCAGCCTGTCCTTGCTGGTAGCGGGCAGCGAGTAGGACTTCCAAGGCAGCCAGGACTTCCAAGGGGTGAGCTCCTTGTTGTTGCTGTTTAGTTGCTAAGTCATCTCCAACTCTTTTGCATCTGCATGGACTGCAGCCTGCCAGGTTCCTATGTCCATGGGATTTCCTGGGCAAGAATACTTGTGGGGACTCATAACTCAAATTTTTCAGTCTTGAAGTTTACCTGTGAACTTGGTATGTCCCCAAGGGTGGAATGTCCAGGGAAAGGGTGAGCTGAATAAACGTCATGCCCTACTCCAGGGAGAGAGGGTGCCTGGGAAAGAGAAGACCTGTGCTTGGAAGGAAGATCGCATCCTGTACCCAAATGGCCAATGGTTGCAAGGCAGAGCTCATGGAAATCAAGCCCTAATCCACAATAAAAAGAGCAAATTCCCACTGATCTGCTATGCTAGGACTGAGATAGAGCCAGGAAGCAAACCTAATCTGCCATTCTTTTTTAATTATTATTAAAGATTTATTGATTTGCTTATTTTGGCTGTGATGGGTCTTTGTTGCTGTACGGGCTTTCTCTAGCTGTGGTGAGGGGCAGGAGGATCCTCTTTGCTGCAGTGTGCAGGCTTTCTCGTGGTAGCTTCTCTTGTTGCAGAGTGCAGGCTGTAGGTGTGTAGGCTGTAGGTAAGTAGGCTGTAGGTGTGTATGCTTCGGTAATTGTGGCACAGGGGCTTAGTTGCTCTAAGGTATGTGGGATCTTCCTGGACCAGGGATACTTGTGGGGACAATGTGTCCCCTGCATTGGCAGGAGGATTCTTAACCACTGGACCACCAGGGAAGCCCCCAACCTGCCATTCTTGATGGGAAATGAAGCTTATTGGCTGCTTGTTAAAACAGGAAAATTATGTGATCAATTGTTGCAATACTTTGATCTGCATGTATGTTCTTAATTTTGTTTTATTTTCAGTATTTATTCTTCAATGCTCTTCCTTTTTTTATGTACATCTGAGTTTCTGACCTGTACTATTTTCCTTCTTTCTAAAGAACTTCTTTTAGCATATCTTGCGAGGCAGGTCTATTACCAACAAATTTCCTTAATATTTTTGAGAAAGTCTTTCTTTCTCCTTCACTTTTAAAGTGTAAATTCACAGGGTACAGAATTTTAGGTTAGTGGTTTTTCTCTCAGCACTAAATATTTCACTCTATTCTCTTTCATTTGCATGAGTTCTAAGGAGAAGTCATGTAATTCTTGTCTTTGTTCTTCTATAGGTAACTTTTGTTTTCTTTTGACTTCTTTCAGAATGTTTTTAAAAAAATCATTGATTTTCTGTATATGCCCAAGTGTAGATTTTTTGCAGGGGAGGTTTTGAGGGTTTCTTTTTTTCATTCTGCTTGGTGTTTTCTGAGCTTCCTGGGTCTGTGGTTCATGTCTGACATTAATTTGGGGACTTCTAGGTCATTATCATTTCAAATATTTCCTGTCTTTCTTTCTCTATTTCTTTCCTTCTGGTTATCCCACACACATATGTTATACCTTTTGTCGTCCAATGGTGCTTGTGTATTGTCCTGGTTTTGGCACTCTTCTTTCTCTGCCCTTTGATTTTTGAGTATTCTATGGAGATATCTTCTGTCATGGAGATTCTTTTCTCAACTGTGTCTATTCTGCCAATAAGCCAACAGAATGCATTCCTTATTTCTGTTATGGTGTTTTTTTTTTAATTAAAAAAATTTTTTTTTTACTTTACAATATGGTATTGGTCCTGCCACACATCAACATGAATCTGCCACGGGCGTACACATGTTCCCCATCCTGAACCCCCCTCCAACCTCCCTCCCTGTACCATCCCTCCGAGTCATCCCAGTGCATCAGCCCCAAGCATCCTGTATCGAACCTGGACTGGCGATTTGTTTCACATATGATATTATACATGTTTCAGTGCCGTTCTCCCAAATCATCCCCCCTCCCTCTCCCATAGAGTCCAAAAGACTGTTCTATACATCTGTGTCTCTTTTGCTGTCTCGCATACAGGGTTATCGTTACTATCTTTCTAAATTCCATATATATATGTGTTAGTATACTATATTGGTGTTTTTCTTTCTGGCTTACTTCACTCTGTAGAATAGGCTCCAGTTTCATCCACCTCATTAGAACTGATTCAAATGTATTCTTTTTAATGGCTGAGTGATACTCCATTGTGTATATGTACCACAGCTTTCTTATCCATTCGTCTGCTGATGGACATCTAGGTGGCTTCCATGTCCTGGCTACTATAAACAGTGTTGCAATGAACATTGTGATACACGTGTCTCTTTCAATTCTGGTTTCCTTGGTGTGTATGCCCAGCAGTGGGATTGCTGGGTTGTATGGCAGTTCTATTTTCAGTTTTTTAAGGAATCTCCACACTGTTCTCCATAGTGGCTGTACTAGTTTGTATTCCCACCAACAATGTAAGAGGGTTCCCTTTTCTCCACACCCTCTCCAGCATTTATTGCTTGTAGACTTTTGGATCGCAGCCATTCTGACTGGCGTGAAATGGTTGGAAATTTTTTAACAATATTTTCTGTGAGAATCTGGTTGAGCTCTTGAAGATGACTCTCACAATATTATTGGGCCCAATAATGGCTGGGCTCCCCCAGAAGGTTTTAGTCTCAGAGTTGTCTCCACCGAACCTCCTGCAACTTGTCAGTTCTGGTTTGGGTCTTTCTACCTCCAGCACAGGTTCCCTCACCGGTTTCTGCTCCTGAGTTTCTGGTCCAAAAGTCTTCCCTTCTCTATGTCGATCTGTTCGTCTCTCCAGCCTTGGAAGCAATGCTATGCCCTGTGTCCTCCCCCTCTTATGGACCCAAGAAGAGTTGCTGCATTTTCAATCTGTTCAGCTTTTTAATTGTTACGATGGAGTGCTGACATTTAAGATCCTTATGCAGGACTGGAGGCGATGCTATTAATTTTGCAACTGAATTCTTTATAATTTCTGTGTTGATATTTGACAAATTCAGTCTTTCTGATTTTGAACCCACGTGCTAGTCTCTTTCTTTTTCATTGTATTCTCTGAATACCAGTTTTTTTTTTAAAAAAAGATTTCCATTAAAAACTTTTTATTTATGTTTATTGAAGTATAGTCGATTTATAGTGTTTCAGGTATACAGCAAAGTGATTCAGTAGTGTGTGTGTGTATATATATATTCCTTTTCAGATTCTTTTCCATTATAGGTTTTAGAATATATTGAATATAGTCCCCTGTTCTATATAGTGGGACTTCCCAGGTGGCTCATTGGTAAAGAATCTGCCTGCCAATGCAGGAGACACAAGAGACACAGGTTCTATCCCTGGCTTGGGAAGATCCCCTGGAGGAGGAAGTGGCAACCCTCTCCAGTATTCTTGCCTGGGGAATCCCATGGACGGAGGAGCCTGATGGGCTACAGTCCGCAGGGCTACAGTCTGTAGGGTCACAAAGAGTCGGACACTATTGAACACACACGCAGGTACTGCACGGTAGGTCCTTGTTGTTCACCTATTTTATTTGAATATCAGTTTTTAAAAATTATTTATTTGGTTGCTCCGGGCCTTCACTGCTGCACGAGGGCTTTCTCTACAGCGAGCAGGGGCTACTGTTCATTGCAGAGCACAAGCTTCTCATTGCGGTGGTTTCTCTTGTTGCTGGCTCCAGGTACACAGACTCAGGAGCTGTGGCTTGTGGGCTCTAGAGTGTGGGCTCAGTAGTTCAGGCATGTGGCATGTGTAGCTGCTCCCTGGCATGTGAAATCCTCCCAGACTAGAGATCAAACTCGTGTCCCCTGTACTGGCAGGTGGACTCCGATCCCTGTACCACCAGGAAAATCCTGAATATCAGTTTTTAAAAAGAGTTTTGGGGGGCCATTGCAAAGTTTCTCTGTACATAGTAAAGAATATTTCATCTCTTACTGCTGCTGCTAAGTCGCTTCAGTCGTGTCCGACTCTGTGCGACCCCATGGACGGCAGCCCACCAGGCTCCCCCGTCCCTGGGATTCTCCAGGCAAGAACACTGGAGTGGGTTGCCGTTTCTTTCTCCAATACATGAAAGTGAAAAGTGAAAGTGAAGTCCCTCAGTCGTGTCCGACTCTTAGCGACCCTATGGACTGCAGCCTACCAGGCTCCTCCATCCATGGGATTTTCCAGGCAAGAATACTGGAGTGGGGTGCCATTGCCTTCTCTGATTTCATCCCTTAGGTCAGTGCATTTCAGAATTTGCGCTTTTCTTATGGACTGTGGTAGCTGTAAAAAAAAAAAAAAAAAAGGAGAACCCTCTCCTCTCACCTCCTCCCTCACATAGTCCCTGATCGTACATCTGAAGCATCATTCTCCATCATCACATGCTTTATATGACCGTCACCTCTTCTTTGTACACAGCACACACAACATCTGAGCTGGATCAGACAGCGACCCCATAGACGGCAGCCCACCAGGCTTCCCTGTCCCTGGGATTCTCCAGGCAAGAACACTGGAGTGGGTTGCCATTTCCAGAGCACCACAGTCCCACCCAATTCAATCTAACTGTAAAGGGCTCTCTTTACAGTTATACGGTGATCCGATCCACAGTTAGGAGTATGCATCTCGATCTAGGATTTCAAAGGATCACTTTGTAAAGAGTCAAAATCTGAAAAGTAGGGGAGAATTCTCATTCCCCCACTTCTCCAACATGTCCCGATGTTACTGTTGTTGTTTTGTCTCCTGACAGGGGCTTCGGACTTGTTGAGAGCCTACTGGGACATGAGAGAAGCCAACGTCCAGAATTCAGGCAGATACTTCCGCGCTCGAGGGAACTATGACGCTGCTCAAAGGGGCCCTGGGGGTGTCTGGGCTGCAAAAATCATCAGGTAACAGGGGCTCTTGAGGGCGCTGAGCAGAGCTTGTCTGTTTCCAGAGAGTCAAGGGGCTCTGTGGCCCATCTTCCTCCTGCCCCTGCTCCTGGCACTCACATGGCCAGCAGAGCCAGGGCAGGATATGGGTGTGGAAATGTCTCTCCTCACTGCCAAGGATAAAACAAGGGGTCACTAAAGAAGCCTGATTCAGGGCATTTGAAGAACCAATAACTAGAGCTTTGCCCAAGAGAGTGCATATTTTAGCCCTTCTTCCTGAGGATGGGCTTTTCTAGCCTCCTCTCAAAGACACTGCTTTGTCTGCAAGAGGAGAAAGGAGTCAGAGGATAAAGCTGTCTCAAGCGACCCAGCTGAAATTCTCCTGTCTCCCTTCCTTCCAGCAATGTTGGGGAGTACCTTCAAGGATTCTTATACAAGATTTACCTTGGAAGCGACAGCTATGGATCGGAGGACCAGGTGTCTAACAGGAGAGCTGAGGAATGGGGCCGGAGTGGCCAAGACCCAGATCACTTCAGACCTCAGGACCTGCCGAAGAAATACTGATTCTGCTCCCTCTGTTCTTGAGGGATGAGGTTATGAACCACACCATGCTTCTCCAAAAACAGGGAAATAGTGTCACTGAGCTCTGTAACCCCAGGAGCTGAGACAGGTACCCAGAGGTGCCCAATAAATATTTGTGGAACTGAACATGTTGATGGAAGCTGGCGTCTTCGAGTCAGACTCTGGGGAGAAAGGCCTGCTGGCACCATATGGATGGTTAAAGCTCTGGGGAGGATGAGCCTGTGACGGCAGGGCCCCAGGAATCCCTGGCGACCTGGACCCTGCCCTGTGCTCACATGACCCTGTTGAGCCCCAGGACTCTCAGGACTCCATGTCTCCTCCTGAGTAAGTCTGCGCTGGGAGAGCACTGGCCATCACGCTGCGCTCCTCAGTGGCCTGGGGCCTGACTCTGGCACACGCCTGGGCAGCCCCATCCCCACTTCTTCCGCCCCAGTCACTGTGTTGCTGCTTCAGGCCTCTCTGCGTCCCGACTCTCCACTGCCCAGCCGGTTGCATCCTGACCCACCTCACTCCAGGCTGTATCCCCAGGGATCTCTTCCCAAATCAAGAAGGCACATTTGCTTTGGGAAGACGAGTCCCATGACACCTGTCCTGGAAACTGCATCTTAGATTCCAATTATATCTCATCAACACCAGAGCCTACCCCTGACTCAACTCTTAACTGGTCTCAGCTCATTTAACCTAAGAAATCATTCTCAGATGAGTTTCCCTTACCTCTATCTTCACTATCTTTGGGTCAAACAAAATACTGTTTTCACTTCTAGAGTGAATGTCAGCTATGTGGATACACACTTCCAATGCAGTTTAAGAGAAGCCTCCTCAGAAGCACAGACTGATGGCGATCCAAACTCTGCTGGGGTGTGGGAAGCTGAGTCATTTTCTTTCACTGTAAATGTTCTAACTCTACATGTGTTATTTAATTCACCACAAAGGCTTTGCAGGTCTCAGTTGAAGAAATGAGGCTTGGAGGTTAAGTGATCCGGACCTTGTTCCAGGTCACACCTGTAGTAGGTGAGCAGCCAGGACTGCAGGCTGGTGTGGCTGACTCCAGGAGAGCAGGGATGTGCTGTCAAGACCGAGATGTTCAGAGACGGGGACTCTTTCCTCCACGGATCTCCAGCGTGAGAGCCCTTGTGGCCAAGGGATGCCTGACTGGTTACAGACACACCACAGCTTGTTCTCCTCATGTGAACAGTGCCTCGCAGAGTCCTTACCCTCGGTATCTGCTTCCTTAATAAATTCGCACATTGAAAACCCAGACTTCAGTCCACATTAGTTCTCACTCTTGAACGTTTTCCTCTTCCTTTTGTCTTCAAACTTGAGAGTCTGCTCACCTGCATGTTCTGCTTCCTCACTCCTGACTCACACTGGAAACCACACCAGCCTGAACTCTGTCCCCACCGCTCAGCAAACAGCTCTGGTCACTGCTGACCTCCATGGTGCTAACTGACAAGTTTCTTTTTCGTACCAGGAAGGCTCTGAGACACGCTCAGCACAGTTGTCTTCTCCCTCCTTTCTGGTAGGTTCTCTCTTGGCTTTTGTTTACCCTGCTTTTGTTTCCCTTTAATTTCCTTTATCTCCTTAGCTGGGTCTTTTCATCTCCCCAAACCCTAAGGGTGCTTCAGACTTGGTTCTGGAGTCTTACTTTTTTTTTTTTTTTTCACTTTTTATGTCTATATTCTCCCCAACAAGTGTAGCAAATAGTATCTATATACTGATGGTTCTGAAAACGATACCTCCTGACTCAGAACCTGATTTCCCAGTTCTGTGTTTATACATTCGATTGGTCTCTAGACACCTCTGCTTGGATGGCTTCCAGAGATCTCACACTCGGTGTGTCTCAAAGGGAACTCTCATCTGCCTCCAGAACTCTTCACCCTCAGGCCTCTCCATTTCAGCAGATGACATCATTGTTTCCTCTGTTGCTCAGCCCAGAAATTGAGGCATGTCCTTGTTGCTTCCCTTCCCTTTACCCCACATCCAGTCCACCAACAAGTCCTGTGATTCAACTTCCAAAATTCACCTCTAGTCCGTCAGCCTGCTCTCATATGCATCTCCGTGCTCCTGGCCACACCATTTCTCACCTGGGTTCCTGCAACAGCTGTCTAACCAGTCGCCCCATCTTCATGGCTTTCCTCTCTGCCTAAGCTGACTGTATAATTTTTCATCTAAACCAAGTCACTTTCAACTGAGGAAAAGGGCATTATTGATGATTATACATGGATGGCAGGAATACACTGAAACCGTCCTGGGTAAAAGAGAACATGTATTTACCCTACCTCTCAGTCTAGCGTACATATTATATTCAGATCATGTCTCTTCCCTGCTTAAATTCTGAGGGAAATGGATCCCATTTCCCTCAGAATGTAATCCAACGTGAGCTGTCCCTGGCCACCCTCCAGCATCATCTCATGCCACACCCTCCCAGGCTCCCTATCCCTTCATCTCACCAACAAGCCAAACTTTTATTTGGCACAGGACCTTTGCATATGACATTTTCTCTGTTCAGAACACTCTTCTGCTTGGTCTTCATATGACTCTGTGTTTCTTACCTGTGGAGCTCTCCTGAGATCACTCTTTCTTGAGAGAGGCCTTCCTGATCATCCTGGCTGATCTACTCTGGTTATTCTGTACTTTTTGCCAATTTCAATATGTGAAATTCTTTTACTAATTTTTTGGTTTATTCTTCTGACTTCTTTTGGACTTTGTTTTGTCCATATGCATCCCTTTTATTATAAAATCAGTGAGAGAAGTGACCATTTTTTTCTTGTTTATATCTGAATACCCAGTCCTGGCATATAATGGAATTTCAACAAGCGCTTATTGGAAATTAATAAATGAATACTTGAATCCATGTATTGTTTTATTAGTAAAGATTTTTCTTTCAAAGGAGGTCAAACTGGCTTTAAGAAACAGGAAGGAACTAAGAAAGAGGGAGAATTTAAAGAAGGGACAGTAGAGTCAGGGGAAGCAGGCGGCAGGGGATCAAGCCACAAGGGATGGTGGACCCCCAGGGGAGCAGAAACCTCTCTTGCTCTGCAGAAGGAAGGAAGGTGAAGCGTAAGGTTGGGGAAGCAGCACATTTGAGTTGCAGGACATGGGACCTGCGGGAATTTGATTGTAGTTCCTCTTGATGTAGGTGACTGTCCCCGAGATTCGTCACACTCCAGGGTATTTGCCTGCTTTTTTGTCTGTCTTTAAAGCAAGTACATAGAAAACTCAAGGCTAAAGGCATGTTTCTCCTATTGTGTGCCATCCTTGCATCCACAGTGCCTGTCACAGTGCCTCACAGATAGTAGTTGCTTTATGAATATATGTTGAATGAATGAAGTCTGAGAAAAGGTAGTGTTCAAAAGAGGTCAGAACTGGTAGAGGGGTTTGAGAGTTGTAGAAAGTAAGGATGTTGGATACAAATTTGGATGTGCAGAATGTGGTAATGAGTCACTTTGAAGTGACAGTTAAATCTGTGCTGATAACATACTAAATACCAGCCAAAATGATATAATTTTACTTTATCATAAAAATAGTCATGTATGGATGTGGGAGTTGGACCATAAAGAAAGTTGAGTGCTGAAGAATTGATGCTTTTGAACAGTGGTGTTGGAGAAGACTCTTGAGAGTCCCTTGGAATGCAAGGAGATCCAACCAGTCCAAAAGGAAATCAGTCCTGAATATTCATTGGAAAGACTGATGCTGAAGCTGAAACTCCAATACTTTGGCCACCTCATGTGAAGAACTGACTCATTTGAAAAGACCCTGATGCCTGGAAAAATTGAAGGTGGGAGGAGAAGGGGATGACAGAGGATAAGATGGTTGTATGGCATCACCGACTCAATGGACATGAGTTCGAATAAACTCTGGGAGTTGGTGATGGACAGGGAAGCCTGGTGTGCTGCAGTCCACGGGGTTGCAAAGAGTCAGACATGGCTAAGCGACTGAAATGAACTGAACTGAAAAATATTTTTCTCTAGTGATACTTTGCACAATCCCTCACAGATATGAAAATTAGGAATCCTATGTGCAACAAATTATTAGTCATTGCGGTAGCTGATGAGAAGTCTTGAAGAAAGAATAAATATTTTGAATGTCTGAAGTTCTGTGTCGACTATCTGAGGGGCAGGTAAGCAAAGAACACTGTGAGACTAAAGAAAGGCAAAAGCAGGCACTGGTTCTCTGATACTGAGACCCTTAAACTGAAAGATGTGTTACTATTTATATACCACCAAGAAAAATGCTACCATTTAAATTCAGACATAATGTTTTCTTATCACTGTGAATTTTTACTCTACACATTTTGAAGGGGTTCTTTTGGACTTAGATTTTAATCTTACTTCATTCTTGTGCATAAGCAAAAAGGAAAGAATACACAAAAACTAATCTTAAAGCAATGACAACCGTTTCATGAGTGCTTCCTGGTAACTGGGGCTTCCCTTGTAGCTCAGCTGCTAAAGAATCTGCCTGTAATGGGGGAGACCTGGGTTCAATCTCTGGGCTGAGAAGATCTCCTGGAGAAGGGAAAGGCTACCCACTCCAGTATTCTTGCCTGGAGAATTCCATTGACAGAGGACCCTGGCGGGCTACAGTCCATGGGGTCACGACTGAGCGACTAAGCATAACACAGAAATTACCTGTGGGAGTGGGGTGGGGTTGGTGTAATCTCCCTTAGTCCTGAAGGGCTAGACGAGGGCGTGATTACAGATTCTGTGGGTTGGGGGTGGGGAATGGGAGAAAGACAGAGACAGCGACACAGAGAAGTGTGTGGAGAGGGGCGCTTGACGGGAGTTGTGCCTTTGACTGAGGGGTGGAGCCAGTCTGCGGGGATCCCTCCCTGACGAAGCCGTAGGACAGAATCAAAAAAAGCCCCTCCCCTCTCGCCCCAGCTCCCGGCCAGGTTCCCTAGTGTCCAAATCCAGCCAGGGCCAGAGCAAAGGGCTCAGCTGATATAGTCTGGACAGGCCAGGGTAGAAAGCGGGATGGTGAGTGAGTGACTGGTGGGGCAAACAAGAAATACCCATACAGCTGAAAAAGCTAATCTCGTAACTGGAGGATTTCGGGTAATGAACTTGTGTCCAAGACTCTCTTGCAGTGTTAACAGTGATGTGAGGACTGCCTGCCTAGCCTCTCCTCCTAGGTCTCAAAGTCCAGTGCTGACAAATGTTCCCAGTGGTGCAGTGCAGTCAGAGGGCAAGGTGGGAGGACATCGAAAATAGGGGCTGTTGTCTGCACAGCATTGCAACTAAGGCTAAATCTTACTATGTACAGATTTAAAACACTCTGGTTCTTCAAGAGTACGTATTATCTTAAAATACCCAGTTTACAGAGGATTCTCAATTTAGGGGACTTTTAACAATAAGTGGATTTATTTTCCAGACTCTGCTTTCCACTGTGATTTTTCAAACGTTCGTCTTGAGCCTTATCATCTGGGTCATTTTTATTATAAGTCACTGCAGCTCTGTTTCAAGCTTCAGTATTCTATCTGCTTTAATGTTTTCCATCCCTCCCCTACTACCAACCTCGTTGTTGGCTAGATTTGTAGCTGGAGGCACTTGGAGGGTGAGGGTATAGACAGCTCTTTCTCTATTCCTCCTGTTCCAGCAATGTGGAGGTGTGCAGAGAAGGCCAGTTCTGAGGTGTTTTCCCACCACACGTCCCAGATCTTGCATTGGGAGATTCATAAGGGTGGGAAGAGCCATGTGGCCTCATTCTGGTTAGGTGTGCTTCTAACTGATGCTGATATTCTCTGTCCAGGTGAGGGTCTCCAGGAGGTGGTGGGCATGGTGGTGCTCCTGAGGTGAAGTCCAGCTTCATACCACCCCTCAGCCATGGGGGACCTGCCCAGAGAGGAGCAGGTTATCCACAATGGGTTCTGATGATGGTGCACCTCATCACCATGGGTTCTAATGAGGTGTCACCTCACCTGGCCCAGCACTGTATTTTCTCTAACCTCACTGGTCTTTCCAGTGGATTCCAGTGGACCCCCCAGAATGACCAGAGGCCTCTTCTCTTCCTGCAGAGATGGCAGATGGGAAAAGACTCACCCCATCTCCTTCCTAGTCACAATCCACCACTGCCTTTTCAACTCTACTGGCATGCGCGCTCCATCTTTAGAAACTTCCAGAATATTCACAGCTCCTACACATGTAAACTCTCTCAAGAACTCACCACACTGCCCTCTGCTTGGATAGGGGCATCAGAATGAGCTGGTAGTGTCTATAGTGAGCATGTACCTGGCTGAGAAATGAACAGGCATTTTTGTTTTCTTCTTGGCATCCTGAATCAATTGCAGAAATCGCCTGCCTCCACAAATGCTGCACTCCCGGGGAGATGGACAACCCTGCTGTGTCCCCTCCCCGTCCTCGGGCATCTCCTATGTGGACCAGGGGTGAGGGGGTGGAGGGGGCGGTGTTGACTGTGGAGGCCAGCGCTGCTTCCTCTTCCTCGGCTGTGGGAGCTCACGAGGTCTGGCGCTGCTTACTGGATGCCCCCTCTAGGGGGTGGGGTCCTCGGAGCCACTGTCCTCAGCTGTGGGTGATGGAAAAGCAGCAGCACGCAGCAGCCTGTTTTCACACCCGGCTGCCAAGGGAGCTCTTGCACAATTCTATAGTTTCCCAGGGTCACTTTTCAAAATCTGTGATTATGGGAAAGAAGAGCCAGGTCCTCTCTGAGAATAGGGTGTTCAGTTTACACACACATTTATTACCTATGGAGTCCTGTCAAACCACACTGTGTATAACATGTTTGCAAAATCTCCCATGAGTGACTCACTCGTATGGTTCCTGAAAGAACTGGGCAAATGGACAAGAACTCAGGCTGGCCAGGGTGCCTCGTTTCTGAACCATCCGACCTGGGAGGAGCCAGTGCACTGAGACCTCGTTTACTCTCTGCAGGGTGGACTTAGACCGTCCAAAACAGTCTCACGTGGAGTCTGCAAAAACCTCACATCACCCTTTAGTAAAGATGCCTACAGAACTCCTTCATCCTTCTGTTCACTCTTCAACTCCCTCTTCATGCTCCCCCAGCACAAGGCAGGAGCTGGGCCAGGCCCTGGGGATCTGAGACAGACAAGACCAGTGCTCTCATGCGAGGAACATTCCACTGCAGAGTTATGATTAAGCTAATCAGTATTTAAGAGAACTGAATTAAAGTATATCGTACATTTATTTGTTTATGTGCCATAACACACAGTGTGAGCTCTATGACCTGAGGCTAAGAATCCCAAGGCTGCATCCTCACAGACTAGACCTGAATTTCAGCTTTGCCACTGTGACAGGTAGGGATAGTAACACGCAAACATTATCATGGTGAGCTGTGCAGTGAAAAAGCAGAGCATAAAATGATAGTATTATACCACCCTGTTTGCTTTATGTGTTCATATGTCTACTCACACTCAGATAATAGACTGGAAACATTTTCTACAGAGGTTCTTCCTGCCCCTCCCCCTCTCATCCAGGCTCAGGAAATTAGTATTGCTTTTATTTTTGTCTTCATGCTTATTTTATACTGTTGAAGTTTCCTCGCTGAAGATGTTCATTCAGTGAGATTCATCAAGCCTGGCTGTGTCGAGGCTTTTCCTAGGCACTGAGTATGGTGGTGAAGAAAACTAGTAACTTACTTCTTGTCTTCATGGGGGTGAAATAAGGAAAAACAGCAAATGTCCACTTACACTGTAGTTGACCTATATATTCCTTTCTCTGCACACCCCACAACAGCACTAAATGTGCAAACACATATATATACATAAGTAATGCACATGAATCCATAAAGATTATGATAAGATAAAAATTGATAAATGTGTCAGAGTCACAAGTAAAAATTCATAATGGAAAATAATAGGGAAAGGACATCAGTAATTTCATGTTCCATATTCCATCTGTTAATAATCCTATTGTGACTTTTTGTTTTTATATGATTTCTTTTTCTCTCAGGACTGTACCTCTTTTAGGGTTAAACACTGTGGTTTTAGCAGTTAGCCTGGGAAACTACAGGGCCTACTTATCTCTGGAGAAAGAATTTTTCCCAAGATAAGAAATAGAAAATGTTCTATCTCTTCTGCAACTGTAAGGATAGCCAATGGAAGAACAAAACCTGTATCGACAAAGGTTATTTCTAACAAAGGAGTTTTTCTTTGTTTAATGACAACAAAAGAGATGTCAGAGTTAGTCGCTATGTCCTGTAACAGCAACCCTCTAATACTTTATTTATAATTTAGATATTAATTTACGTCTTTGAAGCAAAATTCTTTTCTGATGGAAGCTGTTAGACTGGAAAAGTGGATAGCTGGTTCATGCCAAGGCAAGAGCACAGGGCCATAGAAATCCTCCCCATTGCTGTAGGGTGTGTGAGCTGGGCTGCCCCCATGGACAGCAGAGTGACACTTCACTGTGAAACTGAGGGTCTGCACACCAGCTCTGTCCCTCCTGTGACACACATGGCGTGGTGCAGGTATCGTTTGTATTGATCTGACACTTAAAACATGACTGCTTGTCGGTTTATTTTTCTGGTTACTAATGACTTGTGCATCTCTTTGTGAGCTTATTTCTTATTGCATGTTGTCTGTAAACTGTTTTTTTTTCTAACACTTCATCCATTTTTCTATTGAGGCTGCCATCTTTTCCTTACTGACTCATAGAAGTTCCTTGTATTTTTGAAATATTAATCCCTTGCCATATTTTAAATATAATCTTTTCCCATTCTCTATCTACAATTATGTTCTTATTTTTGATGTAATCAAATTCACCACTTCCTGATTTTGGGTTTGTGCCTTTGAAATTTAAGAATTTCTACACCATCTCTAGATCACAAATATATTCTTTGATATTATTTTTTTATTAACTTTACAGTTTATCTTACATTTACATATTTAACACTTCTGAAGTCAACTTATGTATGTGTACTAGGCAAGGGCCTAATTTTCTAGGCAAGAATACTGGAGTGGGTTGCCATTCCCTTCTCCTGGGGATCTTCCCAACCCAGGGATCAAACCTGGGTTTCCTGCATTGCAGGCAGATTCTTTACTTCTGAGCCATCACAGAAGTGCTATTAGATAAGGGCCCAGATTTATTTTTCTCTTTCCAAACTATCAAACCATCTTATCTTCAATGATTTGTGATGTCTTCTTGAACATATATTATACATGTGGCCCTAGCTCTCACTCTCTGTTCTGTCCCATTGGTCAATGTGTTTTTAGTTGAGCAAATACTATTTTTATTACTGTATTTTGCTGTTTATCTTAACGCCTGGTATGGTAAGTTCCTCTTCTTAATACCTTCCTTTTTTGAGGCTGACTTTTTAATGCATCAACTTTTATTTCTGTATATGAATTTTGGAGTAATCATCTTCTGTTCCAGAAAAATTCAGCTAAAATTTTCAGTATTACATGTGTGGATTAATCTGGGGTCGAATTAACATCCTTAATGTTAAGTCATCCCATCAGTGAGCTAGAAACTTCTCTCCATGTTTGAATCATCTTTTAAGGTGTTTGTTAGTGGTTTGACACCTTCTCCATTGCAGTTCTGTGAATTGCTGGTGAAAGTAATTGCTAGGAATTTTATAGTTTTGCTGTTACTATGAATGGTTTATTGTTTTGGTCGTGTTTTCTATTTGGGTATTTCTACTATAGAAAAACCTGTTGGTTTTTGGATCAAGTGTTGACCATCTTATTAAATTTACCTATTAATTGGAGTAGTTTGTTGATTTTGAGGTTCAGGCCTTGATGATTATAGTAATGGAAATGATGACAGTTTTTATCTCTGCCTTTCCAATCCTTATATCTCTTCTTTCTCTTTATTTTCTATGCCTTGGCCAAGGCTTCCAGAACTGTGTTAGACAATAGTGGTGACAGTGGGCATTCTTTGCTCATTCCTGATTCTTCAAATGATGGGCTAAAAGTTTTTCCATTATAAAATCTGTTAATGTTATGAAATTAGTTTAATTTTATTTCATCTTAATTTTATAAAATTAAGACGGTTACCTTTAAAATGTAGGTTTCTAAAGGATTTTTCTCTCTCTTTTAAACAATTCTTGAGGTGAGGTGAGGTGAAGTCGCTCAGTTGTGTCCGACTCTTTGCGACCCCATGGACTATAGTCTACCAGCGTCCTCCCTTGGGATTTTCCAGGCAAGAGTGCTTGAGTGGGTTGCCATTTCCTTCTCCAGAGGATCTTTCCCACCCAGGGATCAAACCCAGGTCTCCCACATTGTTGGCAGACGCTTTACCATCTGAGCCACCTCTTATTGTTGATTTATTATGTTCTGATGTCAATTAGATATATATCCATTATTTTTTACGTTCTTTCCCCATATAGGTCATTGCAGAGTATCAAGAAGAGTTCCCTCTGCTATGCGGTAGGTCCTTATTTATCTATTTTATATATACTATTATGTGTTTGTCAATCTCAGTCTCCAAATTTATTCCTCCTTACCCCCTGCTTTATCCCCTGGATACTACAAGGGTTTTTCCCTACATCTGTGATTCTACCTTAAAGGATTTTTTATTTTTTAATATAAATTTATTTATTTTAATTGGAGGCTAATTACTTTACAGTACTGTATTGGTTTTGCCATACATCAACATGAATCCACCACGGATGTACACGTGTTCCCCATCCTGAACCCCCCTCCAACCTCCCTCCCCTTACCATCCCTCTGGGTCATCCCAGTGCACCAGCCCCGAGCATCCTGTATCATGCATCGAACCTGGACTGGCGATTTGTTTCACATATGATATACATGTTTCAATGCCATTCTCCCAAATCATCCCACCCTCGCCCTCTCCTACAGAGTCCAAAAGACTGTTCTATACATCTGTGTCTCTTTTCCTGTCTCACATACAGGGTTATCGTTACCATCTTTCTAAATTCTGTGTATATGCATTAGTATACTGTATTGGTGTTTTTCTTTCTAGCTTACTTCACTCTGTAGAATAGGCTCCAGTTTCATCCACTTCATTAGAATTGATTCAAATGTATTCTTTTGAATGGCTGAGTGATACTCCATTGTGTATATGTACCACAGCTTTCTTATCCATTCATCTGCGGATGGACATCTAGGTTGCTTCCATGTCCTGGCTATTATAAACAGTGCTGCAATGAACATTGGGGTACATGTGCCTCTTTCAATTCTGGTTTCCTTAGTGTATATGCCCAGCAGTGGGATTGCTGGATCATGTGGCATTTCTATTTCCAGTTTTTTAAGGAATCTCCACACTGTTCTCCATAGTGGCTGTACTAGTTTGCATTCCCACCAACAGTGTAAGAGGGTTCCCTTTTCTCCACACCCTCTCCAGCATTTATTGCTTGTAGACTTTTGGATCGCAGCCATTCTGACTGGCGTGAAATGGTACCTCATAGTGGTTTTGATTTGCATTTCTCTGATAATGAGTGATGTTGAGCATCTTTTCATGTGTTTGTTAGCCATCTGTATGTCTTCTTTGGAGACATGTCTAATGAGTTCTTTGGCCCACTTTTTGATTGGGTCATTTATTTTTCTGGAATTGAGCTGCAGGCGTTGCTTGTATATTTTTGAGATTAGTTGTTTGTCCGTTGCTTCATTTGCTATTATTTTCTCCCATTCTGAAGGCTGTCTTTTCACCTTGCTTATAGTTTCCTTTGTTGTGCAGAAGCTTTTTAATTTTAATTTGGTCCCATTTGTTTATTTTTGCTTTTATTTCCAATATTCTGGGAGGTGGGTCATAGAGGAGCCTGCTGTGATGTATGTCAGAGAGTGTTTTGCCTATGTTCTCCCCTACGAGTTTTATAGTTTCTTGTCTTATGTTTAGAGCTTTAATCCATTTTGAGTTTATTTTTGTGTATGGTGTTAGAAAGTGTTCTAGTTTCATTCTTTTACAAGTTGTTGACCAATTTTCCCAGCACCACTTGTTAAAGAGATTGTCTTTTCTACATTGTATATTCTTGCCTCCTTTGTCGAAGATAAGGTGTTCATAGGTGCGTGTATTCATCTCTGGGCTTTCTCTTTTGTTCCATTGATCTATATTTCTGTCTTTGTGCCAGTACCATACTGTCTTGATGACTGTGGCTTTGTAGTAGAGCCTGAAGTCAGGCAGGTTGATTTTTCCAGTTCCATTCTTATTTCTCAAGATTGCTTTGGCTATTCGAGGTTTTTTGTATTTCCATACAAATTGTGAAATTATTTGTTCTAGCTCTGTGAAAAATACCGTTGGTAGCTTGATAGGGATTGCATTGAATCTATAGATTGCTTTGGGTAGTATACTCATTTTCACTATATTGATTCTTCTGATCCATGAACACGGTATATTTCTTCATCTATTAGTATCCTCTTTGATTTCTTTCACTAGTGTTTTATAGTTTTCTATATATAGGTCTTTTGTTTCTTTAGGTAGATGTATTCCTAGGTATTTTATTCTTTTAGTTGCAATGGTGAATGGAATTGTTTCCTTAATTTTTCTTTCTATTTTCTCATTATTAGTGTATAGGAATGCAAAGGATTTCTGTGTGTTGATTTTATATCCTGCAACTTTACTATATTCATTGATTATTTTTAGTAATTTTCTGGTGGAGTCTTTAGGGTTTTCTATGTTGAGGATCATGTCATCTGCAAATAGTGAGAGTTTTACTTCTTTTCCAATCTGGATTCCTTTTGTTTCTTTTTCTGCTCTTATTGCTGTGGCCAAAACTTCCAAAACTATGTTGAATAGTAATGGTGAAAATGGGCACCCTTGTCTTGTTCCTGACTTTAGGGGAAATGCTTTCAATTTTTCACCATTGAGGATAATGTTTGCAGTGGGTTTGTCATATATAACTTTTATTATGTTGAGGTATGTTCCTTCTATTCCTGCTTTCTGGAGAGTTGTTTTTTTTTTTTTTATCATAAATGGATGTTGAACTTTGTCAAAGGCTTTCTCTGCATCTATTGAGATAATCATATGGTTTTTATTTTTCAATTTGTTAATGTGGTGTATTACATTGATTGATTTGTGGATATTGAAGAATCCTTGCATCCCTGGGATAAAGCCCACTTGGTCATGGTATATGATCTTTTTAATGTGTTGTTGGATTCTGATTGCTAGAATTTTGTTAAGGATTTTTGCATCCATGTTCATCAGTGATATTGGCCTGTAGTTTTCTTTCTTGTGGCATCTTTGTCAGGTTTTGGTATTAGGGTGATGGTGGCCTCATAGAATGAGCTTGGAAGTTTACCTTCCTCTGCAATTTTCTGGAAGAGTTTGAGTAGGATAGGTGTTGAGTCTTCTCTAAATTTTTGGTAGAATTCAGCTGTGAAGCCGTCTGGACCTGGGCTTTTGTTTGCTGGAAGATTTTTGATTACTCTTTCAATTTCCTTGCTTGTGATAGGTCTGTTAAGATTTTCTATTTCTTCCTGGTTCAGTTTTGGAAAGTTGTACTTTTCTAAGAATTTGTCCATTTCTTGCCAGTTGTCCATTTTATTGGCATATAATTGCTGATAGTAGTCTCTTATGATCCTTAAAGGATTTTCCTCCTTTTTTGATCAATCAAGATAATATTATATTTCTCCTTTAGCTAATAATGTGATGAATTACCATAATTGTAGTCATCAGATCAGATCAGATCAGTCGCTCAGTCGTGTCCGACTCTTTGCGACCCCATGAACTGCAGCATGCCAGGCCTCCCTGTCCATCACCAGCTCCCGGAGGTCACCCAGACTCACACCCATCAAGTCAGTGATGCCATCCAGCCATCTCATACTCTGTCTTCCCCTTCTCCTCCTGCCCTCAATCCCTCCCAGCATCAGAGTCTTCTCCAATGAGTCAACTCTTCGCATGAGGTGGCCAAAATACTGGAGTTTCAGCTTTAGCATCATTCCTTCTAAAGAAATTCCAGGATCGATCTCCTTCAGAATGGACTGGTTGGATCTTCTTGCAGTCCAAGGGACTCTCAAGAGTCTTCTCCAACACCACAGTTCAAAAGCATCAATTCTTCGGCGCTCAGCCTTCTTCACAGTCCAGCTCTCACATCCATACATGACCACAGGAAAGATCATAGCCTTGACTAGGCGAACCTTTGTTGGCAAAGTAATGTCTCTGCTTTTGAATATGCTATCTAGGTTGGTCATAACTTTCCTTCCAAAGAGTAAGCGTCTTTTAATTTCATGGCTGCAGTCACCATCTGCAGTGATTTTGGAGCCCAGAAAAATAAAGTCTGACACTGTTTCCACTGTTTCCCCATCTATTTCCCATGCAGTGATGGGACCAGATGCCATGATCTTCGTTTTCTGAATGTTGAGCTTTAAGCCAACCTTTGCACTCTCCACTTTCACTTTCATCAAGAGGCTTTTTAGCCCCTCTTCACTTTCTGCCATAAGAGTCGTGTCATCTGCATATCTGAGGTTATTGATATTTCTCCCAGCAATCTTGATTCCAACTTGTGTTTCTTCCAGTCCAGCATTTCTCATGATGTACTCTGCATACAAGTTAAATAAACATGGTGACAATATGCAGCCTTGACGTACTCCTTTTCCTATTTGGAACCAGTCTGTTGTTCCATGACCAGTTCTAACTGTTGCTTCCTGACCTGCATACAGATTTCTTAAGAGGCAGATCAGGTGGTCTGGTATTCCCATCTCTTTCAGAATTTTCCATAGTTTATTGTGATCCACACAGTCAAAGGCTTTGGCATAGTCAATAAAGCAGAAATAGATGTTTTTCTGGAACTCTCTTGCTTTTTCCATGATCCAGCGGATGTTGGCAATTTGATCTCTGGTTCCTCTGCCTTTTCTAAAACCAGCTTGAACATCAGGAAGTTCACGGATATGACAGGGTGTGGTCTGCTGGAGAAGGGAATGGCAAACCACTTCAGTATTCTTGCCTTGAGAACCCCATGAACAGTACGAAAAGACAAAATGATAGGATACTGAAAGAGAAACTCCCCAGGTCAGTAGGGGCCCAATATGCTACTGGAGATCAGTGGAGAAATAACTCCAGAAAGAATGAAGGGATGGAGCCAAAACAAAAAGAATACCCAGCTGTGGATGTGTCTGGTGATAGAAGCAAAGTCCGATGCTGTAAAGAGCAATATTGCATAGGAACCTGGAATGTCAGGTCCATGAATCAAGGCAAATTGGAAGGGGTCAAACAAGAGATGGCAAGAGTGAATGTCGACATTCTAGGAATTAGCGAACTAAAATGGACTGGAATGGGTGAATTTAACTCGGATGACCACTATATCTACTACTGCGGGCAGGAATCCCTCAGAAGAAATGGAGTGGCCATCATGGTCAACAGAAGAGTCCGAAATGCAGTACTTGGATGCAATCTCAAAAATGACAGAATGAACTCTGTTCGTTTCCAAGGCAAACCATTCAATGTCACAGTGATCCAAATCTATGCCCCAACCAGTAACGCTGAAGAAGCTGAAGTTGAAAGGTTCTATGAAGACCTACAAGACCTTTTAGAATTAACACCCAAAAAAGATGTCCTTTTCATTATAGGGGACTGGAATGCAAAGGTAGGAAGTCAAGAAACACCTGGAGTAACAGGCAAATTTGGCCTTGGAATACGGAATGAAGCAGGGCAAAGACTAATAGAGTTTTGCCAAGAAAATGCACTGGTCATAGCAAATACCCTCTTCCAACAACACAAGAGAAGACTCTATACATGGACATCACCAGATGGTCAACACCGAAATCAGATCGATTATATTCTTTGCAGCCAAAGATGGAGAAGCTCTATACAATCAGCAAAAACAAGACCAGGAGCTGACTGTGGCTCAGACCATGAACTCCTTACTGCCAAATTCAGACTGAAATTGAAGAAAGTAGGGAAAACCACTAGACCATTCAGGTATGACCTAAATCAAATCCCTTATGATTATACAGTGGAAGTGAGAAATAGATTTAAGGGCCTAGATCTGATAGATAGAGTGCCTGATGAACTATGGAATGAGGTTCGTGACATTGTACAGGAGACAGGGATCAAGACCATCCCCATGGAAAAGAAATTGTAGTCATAATGTTGACCAATTCTTGCATTCCAAGAGGAAACCTCACTTAGTTATGAGGGATTTTTATTGCTCATATTTGGTTGGGTAATACTATGCTCTGTTTGAATTGTTTGCACCTTCAGAGGTGAAATGGGACTATTGTTTTCTTGTATTGCCCATCTCTTACTTTAGAATCAAGTTACTCTACTTTAAAATGAGCTGTACATCTCTACTCTTGATTAGTTTTCTATATCATCCTGTGTAACATACTATTAACTGTCCTCTGAGATTTTAGCAGACTCTCCTGGAAAACCACTGGCCTTAGTAGGGGATACTGGGAAGAAGAGAGCTGTGATAGCCACTTTTGCTTATTTAATACTTAACTAACTTCCTAAAGACATCTATGTCTCTTTACAACAACAGCAACAAAAAGGTGCTTACTTAAAAAGTTTGAGGCTGTTCCTTCATCTAAATTAGCAAATGATGTGCCACCATGAGTTGATTAAACGGAGATCTGAGGCTCCATATTAAGTTTAACTTTGAACCAGGACAGAGGAATCCTGGATAAATCTCACTCACTTGGGTCTGTGTGGAGACTCTACCTCTGTGAACTGGTTTTAACCAGCTCAGAATAATGCTGCTGAAGACCTTTTATGCTGAGAGATTCTAGAGTCATTGCAAAGAGTTCCATGTTGTGCTGTGTTGTAGCTGTTGTTGGCGTTGACTGTTGTGGCTTCTGCCAGAAGTCACTGGTGTACACGCATGAACTGTGGGTGTTGTCTTCCCTGTGAGTTGCCAGCGGTTTGCTGAGAGGAGAAATGTGGTGGATCTGGTTTCCAGGTTTGCAGTGACTGGCGTCAGATTTGTGTGCAATTCTAGAAAGTCGGTCTTTCCTTATGACACCAGCAGTCAGTGGAGGCTGTTTTGGACCAGAGGCAGAGTGAGGAGCCCCTAGGGCAAAGATGACCCACTCCTAGCAGGTCACCTCAGAATCAGGGGGCTGCTTCCCTCTACCAGATAAACAGAGATCCTCAGGAAGCTCGTGGAGAAGACAATGGCACCCCACTCCAGTACTCTTGCCTGGAAAATGCCATGGATAGAGGAGCCTGGTAGGCTGTAGTCCATGGGGTCGCTACTAGTCGGACACGACTGAGCGACTTCACTTTCACTTTTCACTTTCATGCATTGGAGAAGGAAATGGCAACCCACTCCAGTGTTCTTGCCTGGAGAATCCCAGAGACGGGGGAGCCTGGTGGGCTGCCGTCTATGGAGTCACACAGAGTCGGACACAACTGAAGGGACTTAGCAGCAGCAGCAGTAGCAGGAAGCTCAGAGCAGCTGTGCAGTATGTTTCCTTTTCTGACGTGTTGAGTCCAACCCTCACCTGTCTTTTCTTTTTTTGAGAAAAAAAATGTGGCTACATATTCAACAATGTACAGGGCATTAATAGTTTCTTCAGTGCTATTTTCTTTTAATCTTCCTGGTGTACTGTAGAAGAAGAGGAGAGAAGCCAGCCTTTCTGGTGCTATAGCTGTGTTTCTTTTCCTTTTGCTAAACTGTGAACTTCACAGGCCTGTCTATCTCTTTCTCTCTGGATGCTATCTAGTGGAATTCCAGGGTTTGGCTTTAGAGAAGCTACACGTCCTCCCCACTGCCAGTATGAGGAGAGACTATCCTCTCTTCTGCAGCTGCAACAAATACAGGTGGTTTTTCTATATCATAAACTTTGAGACGTAGGCCACAAGTGTTATTCATGATCAGGGTATCCTGTGGGGTTTTGTTTTTTGTTGCAAAGCTTTGGTGTTCTTCTCTTCTCTTAATTATAACAGAAAATGAAGGTTTCTTAAAACTCTTAGTAGTCTTATCACACATGGCTATTAGGGGAGGGCAAGAATACACAGAAGAACTGTACAAAAAAGAGCTTCAAGACCCAGATAATCATGATGATGTAATCACTGACCTAGAGCCAGACATCTTGGAATGTGAAGTCAAATGGGCCTTAGAAATCATCACTACGAACAAAGCTAGTGGAGGTGATGGAATTCCAGTGGAGCTACTCCAAGTCCTGAATGATGATGCTGTGAAAGTGCTACACTCAATATGCCAGCAAATTTGGAAAACTCAGCAGTGGCCACAAGATTGGAAAAGGTCAGTTTTCATCCCAATCCCAAAGAAAGGCAATGTCAAGCAGTGCTCAAACTACCAAACAATTGCACTCATCTCACACGCTAGTAAAGTAATGCTCAAAATTCTCCAAGCCAGGCTTCAGCAATATGTGAACCGTGAACTTCCTGATGTTCAAGCTGGATTTAGAAAAGGCAGAGGAACCAGAGATCAAATTGCCAACGTCCGCTGGATCATGGAAAAAGCAAGAGAGTTCCAGAAAAACATCTATTTCTGCTTTATTGACTATGCCAAAGCCTTTGACTGTGTGGATCACAATAAACTATGGAAAATTCTGAAAGAGATGGGAATACCAGACCACCTGATCTGCCTCTTAAGAAATCTGTATGCAGGTCAGGAAGCAACAGTTAGAACTGGTCATGGAACAACAGACTGGTTCCAAATAGGAAAAGGAGTACGTCAAGGCTGCATATTGTCACCATGTTTATTTAACTTATATGCAGAGTACATCATGAGAAATGCTGGACTGGAAGAAACACAAGTTGGAATTAAGATTGCCGGGAGAAATATCAATAACCTCAGATATGCAGATGACACGACTCTTATGGCAGAAGGTGAAGAGGGGCTAAAAAGCCTCTTGATGAAAGTGAAAGTGGAAAGTGAAAAGGTTGGCTTAAAGCTCAACATTCAGAAAACGAAGATTATGGCATCTGGTCCCATCACTGCATGGGAAATAGATGGGGAAACAGTGGAAACAGTGTCAGACTTTGTTTTTCTGGGCTCCAAAATCACTGCAGATGGTGACTGCAGCCATGAAATTAAAAGACGCTTACTCCTTGGAAGGAAAGTTATGACCAACCTAGATAGCATATTCAAAAGCAGAGACATTACTTTACCAACAAAGGTTCGCCTAGTTAAGGCTATGGTCTTTCCTGTGGTCATGTATGGATGTGAGAGCTGGACTGTGAAGAAGGCTGAGCGCCGAAGAATTGATGCTTTTGAACTGTGGTGTTGGAGAAGACTCTTGAGAGTCCCTTGGACTGCAAGGAGATCCAACCAGTCCATTCTGAAGGAGATCAATCCTGGAATTTCTTTAGAAGGAATGATGCTAAAGCTGAAACTCCAGTATTTTGGCCACCTCATGCGAAGAGTTGACTCATTGGAGAAGACTCTGATGCTGGGAGGGATTGAGGGCAGGAGGAGAAGGGGATGACAGAGGATGAGATGGCTGGATGGCATCACTGACTCGATGGATGCGAGTCTGAGTGACCTCCGGGAGCTGATGGACAGGGAGGCCTGGGGTGCTGCGGTTCATGGGGTCGCAAAGAGTCGGACACGACTGAGCGACTGATCTGATCTGATCTGACCTTCTAATTTATTATATACACCAGGTCTCTTTCAAAAATAAAACAATTTGCTAATTGTCACTCACCATTTGATGCTGGGAGGGATTGAGGGCAGGAGGAGAAGGGGATGACAGAGGATGAGATGGCTGGATGGCATCACTGACTTGATGGGTGTGAGTCTGGGTGACCTTCGGGAGCTGGTGATGGACAGGGAGGCCTGGCGTGCTGCGGTTCATGGGGTTGCAAAGAGTCGGACACGACTCAGCCAATGATCTGATCTGTTTAACTATTAATTGGAGACAACAGACACTAACAGAGACCACCTTGCAAACCAGGACACAACTTCACATGGAGATTCCTGGGAAATCCCTTAAGGCCCGAGGATTCTGAAATCACCATGACAGGATGGTTTTCTTTTGAGGGACAAACAAGTGAGAAGAGCTGACCGCCCCTGCTGTCTATTGTTCTAAGCATGGCCCTGCAAACCTGGATGTTCCTTCCAGTAAGACTGAGTGTCTTAAGTGACAAGGAAGAGAACTTGCAACACCTGACTTGGTGTCTAGAAGTTGTTTGCTTTGTCTCTAATGATTTTATCAAATAATAAATGACTGGAATGATGCCTTTGAGTGGGAAGTGGAATTCCAGTATCAAATGGCTCCAAACAGAGTCAGAGTTGCAAAAGAATGTGATCACTGGCCCATGATTTCTGCCCCGAGGAAGGTAGAAGAAATGTGGACATCACAGCCCGCCTCTGTGGAGTTGCCCCAGGGCACGTCCAGGGCTGATGACTACAGATGGTTGACAACATCCCCTCTCCCCACCATGTCTGCTCCTGGGACCAAGTCAGCTAAGCCAGCTCAGGGACCTAGACTACCCCGACCTCAGGGAACCCCAACTTTCGAAGGAGTGTAAGTTCTGTTGAGAATATTTAAATATTGCTTAGCTTTGTCTTGGATAAAAAGCAAACAGACAGAGCAATCCTTTAGACAATTAGCACCCTATATTTTCACCTCATTACACCTACAGGAAATAAAATATGTCCCAGACCCAAAAAGAGGCATCATCCGATTTCTGAGAGGTGCTACTCTAAGACAGGGCATCTCAGGTGGCTCAGTGGTAAAGAATCCGCCTGCAATTCAGGAGACGTAGGTTCAATCCCTGGATCAGGAAGATCCCCTGGAGAAGGAAATGTCCACGTGCTCCAGTACTCTTCCCTGGAGAATCCCACAGAGGAGCCTGAGGGGCTACAGCACATGGAGTCACTAAAGAGTCGGACACGAACTTGGTGACTAAACACCAACAGCACATCGAAGACCGTGGTTCCCAGACCACAGTGTCATCCTCAGCTGGGGTGCTTCCTCCTGGGCCGGTGCTCTTCTTTCTAACGTCCTGCTCATATTTCCCTGAGTCTTGTAACAAATTGGAAATGCTTCGCCCTCCTTCTTCTCAGGATTACTACTTGAGCACAAGTCCCAGGTCCTTCCAGACTCTAATTTACCATCTCCCCTCGTCTCAGTTGGCAAGTCTCTGTGATTTGCTTGCATCTGTCTTGGACATCACTTCCCTGTGTCTCCAATGCATGGCTCACATTCCTGCTCTCCTGTGAAAACTCCAGGCAGGAATCCTGAGGTGGTGCTCCTGGGCTGGGCCTTACTTGCTCTCCTGCCGTTCCCAGGCTTCCAGCCCAGGGACCCACCGTCAGGAAGAGCAGTTCCATGTCCTCTGGGTCCCCACCATCTCTGACATATTACATATGCCTCACCCCTCCTCCTCTGGGAAAACAGTGACCTTTGAAATTTCCCTTTAGGATGAAGAGGCCGAGACGGGGCACGGAGTTCATCAGAGACGCCATCCCTGTGAGAGCACCTGCATGAAATTTCCTCCCAAGATTATCTTCCTGAACTCACAGAATAAAGCTCAGTCCTGCTTTTCTGATTGATACAGCTATTCTCTGACATCATACACTCCAGTATTCTTAAGATAAATCAGCTTTCTCTGTATCCTTTCTGAACCTTCTATCCTGATAATTTATCCCTGGAGTTTTCCTGTTCATTTTTATGGTGTCATTTCTATACAGTATCACAGCAGATTTCTACACTATAGTTCATCCTTCTCAGGATTATAATGACCTCTCAATAAGACCTACTGTTATGACCATCAACAGCATCTGATCATGAATACACTTGAAGCTGGAAGACTCCCTTTTCCAGTACTAAATCCACCCCATGTGGGTGCTAGAAGTTTGATTTTCCTGAGTTTCTATCTCCTTCCTTTCCTGCTGCTGTAGCCTGAGGTCCCAGCTTCATCCTGAGCTGTTCCTTGTAATGGACCCGTTCAGCTGTTCCATCTGCCCTGTATGCTCACATTCTTTACTCAACTCTCTTTTAAAAATGTTAATCTTTGGAATTTCCGGGTGACTCAGATGGTAAAGAATCCACTTGCAGTCCAAGAGACCCAGGTTGGTTCGATTCCTGGGTCAGGAAGCTCCTCTGGAGAAGGCAATGGCTACCCACTCCAGTATTCTTGCCTGGAGAGTCCCATGGAGAGAGGAGCCTGGCAGGTTACGGTCCATGGGGTCCCAAAGGGTTGGATACAACTGAGTACCTAAGCATACACACCCTTCACAGCAAATGTCAATACACTATACTGTGGGGGATGAAAACACGTTTGCCACTGGAGTTAGACTTGAAATGGAAAGAAAAGGTCCAACATGCTACATTCTGAAAACTGCAAATTGCACAATCTAGGAAAATGTGATGTGAGTGAAGAATAACACTGCTGTTTTGAATGCTGTGTTCTGGTCAGGAGGGATTTCCCAAACTTTCCTTCCTTCTTTTTTTTTTTTTTTGGCTTTCACTCCATTTCTCATTTGTTCCACTAGCCGAGTATCAGTGTATAAAGCACCGGCCCCGTCTCCCAGGCGGGCAGCACAGGCAGCTCAGCTTCACCAGGAGCCTCAGCAGCAGGTCACAGCCAAAGGTGAGGCGCTGGAACTCTCCAACACTTTTCCTCTTCGGAGACTTTCTCTTCAGCAGCACTCTTGTGCTGCAGCCCAGCTCTCTGCTTCCTTCCTGAATCTACTGTTCTGACCATTAGAATCCACCAGATTGAGCACTTCAGGGGAGTAGGGCTCTCCTTGTCTGCTTCTTCTGTGCAGCAGCGCTGGGGTGAGCACGCAGGCCACAGACACCTGTGCCTCGTTCGCCTCGTCTCATATCACAGAGAGGCAGCATGAACACACTGCTCATGCCTTTGGGAAACTTGCAGTGCAGCTGGGTCTCAGGGCTGATAGAGGATGACTGGACTGGAAAGTGGTTTATGCTAAAAGCACGTTGCAGTCCTTCATGCAGGAAATCACTAGATTTCCCAGGATTCAGTGGGAATGAGAGCTGGATCCTCTGTGTTACAACCTATCATCTGTCTATCTATCGAGATAAAATTCAGAGGGGTTATGTTTGGAGTGTAAGAGTGTATCCACATTACAACCCAGCCCCAAGACCTGTCATTCTTGGTTGAGTCCACTCATCTCTCTGTTGCAGGATGAACCTTTCCACGGGCATCATTTTCTGCTTCCTGATCCTGGGCGTCAGCAGCCAGGGATGGGGGACATTCCTCAAGGAAGCTGGTCAAGGTAAGGACCAAAGGATGGGCCAGGGGAGGCTGTGTCTGCTTCCCCAGGATTCACCTGAGCAGAGGACACATCCCCACAGGGCAAAGGCCACAGGTGGGCAGAAAAGGAGCTTAGATTTCATGGTAGCACTTTCCGAAGCTTTTCTGGCCAGCTTTGCACTCTTTGGGGGATCCCCAAGCCCGAGGTCATATAAAGTTTGAGTCTGTACTTTCAGCTGGAGTGAGGAAGACATCTGAGGGGTGCGGGTGAGGGGGTGAGAAGTCGCTTAGTCGTGTCCGAATCTTTGTGACCCCGTGGACTGTAGTCCACCAGGCTCCTCCGTCCATGGGATTCTCTAGGCAAGAATACTGGAGTGGGTTGCCATTTCCTTCTCCAGGGGATCTTCCTGACCCAGGAATCGAACCCAAGTCGCCCGCATTTCAGACAGATGTTTTAACCTCTGAGCCAAGCGGGGCGGGGTACATGTTCCCAAATACCAGTAAGCCTCTGCTGCCCCCTCGTGGGCAACTAGAGGTGGCTCATTTCCAAGTCTCTGTAGCGAAGAAGAGGGTGCAACCACTGAATACTTGTAACTAAAATACCTGATTTTTTAGCAGCAGCAGCAGCAGCACCCTAGGACTGTCTAAGAGCTTTATGTGCAGGAATCGACTCGTTTTCCCTCTCAGGGTTTAATCCTTGAGCCCTGCAATGTAGGGACCAGTACCCCTTATCAGAGAACCTGCTGCCCCAAGAGATTAAGATAGGGTCCAACATCCTCCAGCGGAGCAGGATTGAATCCAGCATCCTGAGACCTTGCTGTTAACCTCGGCCCTTCTACTGCCTCCCAGACAAGAGTACACGTGGAGGGTGAGGGGTATGTGAACACGCGTCCTGCTCTTTATCTGAGCAGATGGCAGAGAGTGGGGGTTGCTGGGTTTGGAAGGAAACCCGATAGAGTTCCCTTCCCACAGCAAATGGCAGCATGAGTTTCCTTGATGATGGTTCTGCTGAGGATGAGACCTGGAGAGAATCCTATAGCAGGAGACATAGACCTCACTAGCCACAGCAAACTGGCCATAATTTATTTCCCAAAACTATTTGGTGTTATTATTTTTTGTGATAATTGCTGAATAATTGTTTTAAGAGTTTGTTCTTAATTCCATCTGAATTGACACAGACCCAGATAAAAGTATCTTTTCCATCTCTTAGGTCAGTGTTGTTCAAGGATGACTTGCCTGAGAATCACCCATGGTCTGGGGGCTTTGTGGGATGCAGGTGCCTGGATCCACACGCGGTCCCTTCTGTGAATCACAGTCCCTGGGGCTCTCTGCAAATCTGTCCATTATTAAGCACCCCACTTGATTTTGTGCACAGTAAATACTGAGAACACTACCTGGTTTTGCATCCAAGGGACAACTATGTTGTGCATTTGGAAGCACTTATTAAGTCACTCTAGACTCCAGGGCGGAGAAGGCAATGGCACCCCACTCCAGTACTCTTGCCTGGAAAATCGCATGGGCGGAGGAGCCTGGTGGGCTGCAATCCCTGAGGTTGCTAAGAGTCGGACACGACTGAACGACTTCACTTTGATTTTTCACTTTCATGCATTGGAGAAGGAAATGGCAACCCACTCCAGTGTTCTTGCCTGGAGAATCCCAGGGACGGGGCAGCCTGGTGGGTTTCCGTCTATGGGGTCGCACAGAGTCGGACACGACTGAAGCGACTTAGCAGCAGCCGCAGCAGCAGACGACTCCAGGGAACTATTTAAGTCTGTAACTCAGGGTGAATACCTATAGCAAGAATATTATAGTCCTCCACAAAACTACAAACTTCCCTGGTGGCTCAGACAGTAAAGTGTCTGCCTACAATCTAGGAGACCCAAGTTCGATCCCTGGGTTGGGAAGATCCCCTGGAGAAGGAAATGGCAACCCGCTCCGGTATTTTTATCTGGAAAATTCCATGGATCGAGGAGCCTGGTGGGCTACAGTCCATGGGATCGCAAAGAATCTGACATGCCTGAGAGACTTCACTTTTTCAACAAAACTAGTTTTCTGAACACTTGAAATAGCTAATACCCAAAATAAAGATGAGTTATCTCACAGAGATATTACATCAACTATGATTATAATCCACGTTATATTTTCCTCTTTTCCCTAATGAGCGAATCTTGTAAACCTTTGCCATTTTATTCTATCTAGGTTGGGTTTTCTGCCCATCCTCCCTGATCTTCATCCTACTTTAGTTCCTTTATTTATTTATTTATTTTTTGCCCTACTCTTCTGAGGACCAGAGAGGTGATGGTATAGTGAGCACCAACAATGTTCTATAAACTCAACCTGTATTTCCTCAGTTCTTCTACATAGCCACCCTGAGGGAGGCATTACTCCTCCATTTTACTGGAGAGAATACTGAACTTTAGAGCTGGTGGGTCAGTTGCCCTTTTTCTGCATCTGATTACCCTGTTTCTTCAAAGCCCTCTTAGGGAGCTCACCTTTATCACCTGCTGATTTAATTCTGACGGTTGCCCATGTGCAGACATGCCCTGAGTATTCAGATGTACTCAGGCCCGAGTTAGTCCCCAGGCCTGGATTTCTCCCCTTGACCAGGCTGGAAGTATCCTATATGCACAGCCTTTCTCAGTATTGTCCTTCTTCTCAAGCTCTGGTCAGAGCCTCTCCTGCATCTTTCCAGGTGGAGGTTCATTGTATAAGCAAACATCCCTTAAAGAAAGAGCATTGACCTCTTCCTCAAACATATCACACACCTCCAGAAACAAAGTATCAACAGACTTAGAATGAAATCAAACAGAATAAACCTTGTACCAAGTGTGATACTAACAATTTGAGATCAGGAAAGTAAGTGAGAAGTAAAGAAGTATTCATTTCAAGCCAATGCAATAATCTCCAAGGGCTTAGTCGAAGGCTGACACCTAAAATCAGTGGGGGGAAATGATTTATTTCTCTCTTTCACTAAAATACGATCAGATTCATCTCATCATTTTCTTTTCCTCCCAGGGGCTAAAGACATGTGGAAAGCTTACAAAGACAGGAAAGAAGCCAACTACAAGGGTGCAGACAAATACTTCCACGCTCGCGGAAACTATGACGCTGCCCAAAGGGGCCCGGGGGCGCCTGGGCTGCTAAAGTGATCAGGTACCAGGGCCCCTGGGGATGCAGGGATGGGTGAGCAGAGCTTGGCTGCCTGGGACAGCCTGGAGGGGCCAAGCCCTGGAGAACTTTCCTGTAGGCTGTGGGCCCTCCTCCTCTTACCCACCCTCCTGCTCTGTGCCCAGTGTGAGGTCTGAGGGGCTGAAGAGCAGAGCAACTTGGTGGGACAAGTGACTCTCCACCCTCCCTCTATGGGTGCTGTTCACCCAGCACAGGGCTGAGGTGGGCTGAGCCCAGGGAGACTCAGGGTTGTAGCCCCTCTTTCCCTGGCTCCTCTCAGAGTCATTGATCCCTTGGAAAGAGGAGAGATGGGGAGGGTGGGGCTGTGGCTCATAGTCCTGGATTAATCCCCTCCCTGCCCTCTTCCTTTCCAGAGAGACTATTCAGGGAATCACGGACCCTCTGCTTAAGGGTATGACCAGGGACCAGGTACGGGAGGACTCGAAGGCCGACCAGTTTGCCGATGAATGAGGCCGGAGCGGCAAAGACCCCAACCACTTCAGACCTGCTGGCCTGCCTGACAAGTACTGAGCTGCCTCTCTCTCTGCTCAGGAGACGGGGCTGTGAGTCCCCAAGGGCAGGGACACTGACCTAGAGAGCTCTCTGTCTTCAGAAGGCAGCAGATTTAATAAATGCTGAAGAGATGGAATACTGAGATTGTGTGTCATTCTTGGTATAAGGACAACCTGTTAGTTCCAGGACTGATGGCTGGACACTGACGTGAAGGCTGAGCCTGTGTCTGTGTGTTTGGTTGTGGATACAATCTCAGCATCATTCAGGACAGACACCCTCTCCAGCCTTCCCAATCAGACCCGCTCCTTCCCCAGGCCCCTCTGGAGACACTGGGGCCATTTCCAGGCCCTTTGCTGACAGGACTTCTCACTCCGTGCCGCTGTGTCCTGTCTTCTTCTCTGTCCCCAGGTCTAGTCCCCTAGCCTGTCCTCGGAGCTCTCTGTGTGGGGCATGGACACAGGAGGACTGGACGGTGGAATCCTGCTCCAGAAACTGCCACCTTGATCTCCTGTTCATTACTCAGCAGCACCTACAAGCCCAACCAAGAACCAATTTCTATCTGTGCATCTGGAACCGCCTCCAGTGCTGCTCCCTTCCCTCTATTTTCCTTGTCTTATACAAGTTCCCGGGAACAAACATGCCAAGAAGTGGAGGAATAATGGAAACATGAAAATTCAGGGCCAGGCACCTTTGTTTGGGTTGGATACGATTCATGTCCTTGAGAGGAAGTCGTTTTCCCCTCCTGGTCCTTTCTCAACCCAGGGAAGTCAGCCACAGTTACTTTTTATTGAGGAAAACAGTGTCTCTTATGGAAGGGAGTTGGGTCTGTTAGAGCACAGGAATTATGGGTGACTCGGTGAATCATAACAATGCTGAATATGTAAACACATACATACACATAAATAATGCACATGAATTATAGAGATTAGAGAAAATAAAAATTGATAAATGTATCAGAACCACAAGCAGAAATTCATAATGGAAAATACAAGGGTGTATTATGAATAAAGCCATAATGGATTCAGTAATCTTCGTGGTCCATATTCTATCTGTTGTTGCTGTTGTTCAGTCACTCAGTTATGTTGACTCTTAGGGACCCCATGGACTGCAGCATGCCAAATTTCCCTGTCCTTCACTATCACTTGGAGTTTGCTCAAACTCGTGTCCATTGAGTCTGTGATGCCATCCAACCATCTCATCCTCTGTGGCCCCCTTGTCCTCCTGCCCTCCGTCTTTCGCAGAGTCAGGGTCTTTTCCTGCGAGTCAGCTGTTCGCAGCAGGTGGTCAGAGCATGGAGCTTCAGCATCAGTCTTTCCAATGAATATTCAGGGTTGGTTTCCTTTAGTATTGAATGGTTTGTTCTCCTTTGATCAAAGGATTGATTAAAGGAGTTTGATCTGCTGTCCAAAGGACATTCCATTTTCTGACTGTAAGTATTCCATATTCCATTGGTTAGTAATCCTATTTTGACCTTTCTGTTCCATAGGATTTCTTTTTCTCTCAGGGCTGCACCTCTTTCAGGGTTGAACAGTGTGTTTCTAGCACTTAGCCTTGAAGACTATAGGCCCTACTAATCTCTGGAGAAAGAAGTTTCCTCAAGATAAGAAATAGAAATGTCCCGTCTCTCCTGCAGCTGCAAGAATAGCAGATAGAACAAAAACTGTATCTGCAAAAGTTATTTCTAACTAGGCAGGTTTTCTTTTTTTATAACAACACCAACAAAAGAGATAGCAGAGATTGCCACTATGTCCTGTGAGACCAACCCTGCAATAAAATATTTAGTTTTCTTAAGACATTAATCTGTGTACTTGAAGCAAAACTATTTTTTTATGGAAGATATTAGACTGGAACAGGCTTCATGGGTTTGATCCCTGGGTCAGGAAGATCCCCTTGAGAAGGAAATGGCAACCCGCTCTAGGATTCTTTCCTGGGAAATCCCGTGGACAGAGGAGCCTGGTGAGCTACAGTCCATGGGCTTGTTAAAGAGTCAGACACAACTGAGCGACTACATGGCAACAACAGCAATGACGTTAGACTGGGAAAACAGAGAGCTGGATCATGCCAAGGCAAGGGCACAGAATTGGGCTGGCTGCGCTCCTGGACAGTAGAGTGACACTTCACTGTGAAACTCAGAGAGGCCACACCAGCTCCGCCCCTCCCTTATACACATGGCATGATGCAGGCATCATTTTTTTCTGGTCTAATGCATACAACGTAACTACTTATTTGCATTTTTATGGTTGCTAATGATTTGTGCATCTCTTTGTAAGCTTGTTACTTATTGTGTGTTGTCTGTAAACTATTTTTTCTATCCCTCCACCCATTTTTCTATTGCGGTTGTTGTCTTTTCCTTAATGACTCAAATACTCCTTGTATCCCTTGCCATATTTTAGACATTGTCTTTTCCCATTCTCTACCTGAAAATAAATTCCTAATTTTCACAAAATTTGCCATTTTCTTCCTTATGTTTTGTGCTTTTGGAGTTTTATTTAAGAATTTTCCTCCATCTCTGGATCACAAATACATACGTGGATACTCTTTTCTATGAACTTTATAGTTTTACCCTCACATTTATATCTTTAACATTTCTTTTTTAAAATTTTATTTAACTTTATATATCTTTAAGACTTCTCTATTAGAGTTGATATTTACATGTAAATTAGATAAAGATCCAGTTTTTTCTCTTTCCAAAGCTAATAAACAAACCATCCTGTCTTCAATGGTTTGTGATGTCTCCTTAATCACATACTAACATCCTATACATGTGGCCCTAACTCTGTGCTCTCTGTTAAGTTCCATTGGTCAGAATGGGAATATCCTTTATATCTGATGTAATATATCATCATTACATCAAAGTGTGACAGCACATTGTACCAGTGTTCACAGTCCCAGCAAATCTTCACAAGGCTGTTTCACTTGGGCTGGTGCAACTGACTCCAGTCTTCTGCTGGGTTTTGTGCCAAGAGCCCTTGGTTCTCCTGTCACTCAGATTTGTATCATCTCCTTTGCCTCACACCGTGTTAATCAGCACTAGTACTGAAGGTATTATACATTTCCTCCCATGTAAAATCTTATCGACGTTAATATAAATTGAGTGAATCTATTGTGGTTCTTTTACAAGTGTGAGGAGTTGGTAGAATGTTGGGAGCCGGTTTGAATTAGCGCTTCGCCCATGACAAAGGTCGTGAGGAGGGAGGCTCAATAATGCAAGGGCAAGATTGAGCCTCAGGAGCCCCTTGGAGGTTCTCGAGCATCTACCCCAAAAAAGCCAGAGTCTGCCTACTTTCTGCTTTGTGTTCTCACCTCTGACTTTACAGGGGGCTGTCCCCCCACTACCTTTCTCTGAAAAAAGAGCTAACTTACAGCTCCAGTTAATAATTCCTGAGTGTGACAGTGTTTCAGCCTACAAACTCCTTTTGGAAATCCTCTAGCCTGCCTGAATAGGTTTTTCCAGCCACATGTGATTGTTTAGAGCCTCCCAACTGTGAGAGCCATGAGATGTTCTAAACTTTCTAAACACAGATTCCTTTGAGCAGTTAAAAGATTGATTAGAAATTGTATTGGTGAAGGGTTTTTCACTTGTTGGGCCAATGTTTGCTGCTAAGTCTCCGTATCCCTTACCTACTGTGTCCTTGGCAGTGTATTGAAATGTAAGTAGTAGCCTTAATATTTGTAACCTGGGACCCTTGAGTTAATCTTTGTTACAGCCCACCACAACTTTGCCCTATAGATGTGCAACGCCAATGCTTTTGGAGGGTGGCGCCTGACTTTAAAATAATCACCTTTAGAGAAAATAAGTTCCTTAAAATGTTAATAGGCCTCTGGGCCAGAAGATGATGTAACTCACCTAAACTTTTGCGTGTGATAGGTTTGAAAGCCTGGCTCAGGGACTGCTGTCCCTGCATGACTCCACCCCTTCCCTCATTATCCTCTATGCATAACTTAAGAGATAAAAATTACTTTGAAAAGTAAAGTACGGGGCCTTGTTCACCGAAGCTGGGTCTCCCCATGTCGTTCTTTCTCTTACCTTCTAGCTGAATTATTCAGCCTCCTCTCTCCACAAAATGTTCTCACTGAATTTCCTTCTCACTGAGCTATCATTTCATCTGCTTTTCTTCACTGAATTTCCTCCTCACTGAGCTATCCTCATTTCTATTATTCTTTATATCTTTAATTAATATTTTAATAAGCTGTTGTTTCCTGATCGCCTATGCCGTCTCCCCTTCAAAATCCCTGGATCCACCGGGGCTGGATCCCGGCAGTAGAACATCGTGGTTACCTAACATCTTACAGTGATAAAGCAAATAGTAGATATTCCATCTGTTGTCACCCTTTCCATGCCATTCAAAAAAGTTTATTTATTTATTTGTGACTGTGCTGGGTCTCCAGGGGCTGCTCTCAGGCTTTCTCTAGTTGCAGCAAGTGGGGGCTCCTCTTCTTTGCCATGCTCAGGCTTCTCATTGCAGTGGCTTCACTTGTGGCAGAGCACAGGCTTTAGGCTCTCAGACTTCAGTAGTTGTGGTGCAAGGGCTTAGTTGCTCCAAGGCATGTGGACTCTTTCTGGACAAGGGATCAACCTGGGCTGCCTGCTTTGGCAGGCGGACTTCCAACCACTGTACCATCAGGGTGGTGCATTTTAAATTAACCAAGACCTAGACAGTCTTCTCTTGATGGATGTTTAATTTCAGCCTTTCAATTGTGAGGCTAACTTCTTCCCAATGGGGATACTTTGCAGGCTGTATTATTGGAAATATTATCAGAAATATACTGGAAATAATACAGTCCTGCTGCTGCTGCTAAGTCACTTCAGTCGTGTCCGACTCTGAGTGACCCCATAGACGGCAGCCCACCAGGCTCCCCTGTCCCTGGGATTCTCCAGGCAAGAATATTGGAGTGGGGTGCCATTTCCTTCTCCAATGCATGAAAGTGAAAAGTGAAAGTGAAGTCGCTCAGTCATGTCTGACTCTTAGCGACCCCATGGACTGAAGCCTACCAGGCTCCTCCTACCATGGGATTTTCCAGGCAAGAAGTACTGGAATGGGGTGCCATTGCCTTCTCCGTAATACCGTCTAGATTACTGTAAAAAATACAGTCCTAGATCACTTAAAAAATTTGAACTATGTATCAACACAATAACTGTCACATATCTCCTGCAATGCAAGAAAGGAGAAATGGCCACTAAAGAATATTCTATTTAGGTTTTTTCAGAACACCTTCTTCAAGTTCTGTTTTCTTTTTTTTTTTTTAATTTTACTTAACTTTACAGTATTATATTGGTTTTGCCATACATCAAAATGAATCCGCCACAGGTATACACGTGTTCCCCAGCCTGAACCCTCCTCCCTCCCCACACCATCCCTCTGGGTCGTCCCAGTGCTCCAGCCCCAGGCATCTGGTATCAGGCATTGAACCTGGACTGGCGACTCGTTTCAAACATGATATTATACGTATTTCAATGCCATTCTCCCAAATCGTCCCACCCTCTCCCTCTCCCAGAGTCCAAAAGACTGTTCTATACATCAGTGTCTCCTCTACTGTCTCGTATACAGGGTTATTGTTACTATCTTTCTAAATTCCATATATATGCGTTAGTATACTCTATTTGTGTTTTCTTTCTGGCTTACTTCACTCTGTATAATAGGCTCCTAACTCTCTACTCTATCACTCTCGTCGACTCGCGACCCCTAGACAACTCCCGGCTCCCCTGTCCCTGGATTCTCCGGCGATACTGGTGGGTTGCCTTTCCTTCTCCATGCTGAACGTAAAGTGATGTTTGTCGACTCTTAGCGACCCCATGGACTGGAGTCCACCGGATCCTCTGTCCTGATTTTCCTGGTGGCCATTGCCTTCCCCGAATAGCTCCAGTTCCATCCAACTCATTAGAACTGATTCAAATGTATTCTTTTTAATGGCTGAGTAATACTCCATTGTGTATATGTACCACCGCTTTCTTTATCCATTCATCAGCTGATGGACATCTAGGTTGCTTCCATGTCCTGGCTATTATAAACAGTGCTGCGATGAACATTGGGGTACACGTGTCTCTTTCAATTCTGGTTTTCTCAGTGTATATGCCCAGCAGTGGGATTGCTGGATCATAAGGCAGTTCTATTCCCAGTTTTTTGAGGAATCTCCATACTGTTCTCCATAGTGGCTGTACCAGTTTGCATTCCCACCAACAGTGTAAGAGGGTTCCCTTTTCTCCACACCCTCTCCAACATTTATTGCTTGTAGACTTTTGGATCACAGTCATTCTGACTGGCGTGAAATGGTACCTCATAGTGGTTTTGATTTGCATTTCTCTGATTATGAGTGATGTTGAGCATCTTTTCATGTGTTTGTTAGCCATCTGTATGCAGATGATACCACCCTTATGGCAGAAAGTGAAGAGGGGCTAAAAAGCCTCTTGATGAAAGTGAAAGTGGAGAGTGAAAAGGTTGGCTTAAAGCCCAACATTCAGAAAACGAAGATCATGGCATCTGGTCCCATCACTACATGGGAAATAGATGGAGAAACAGTGGAAACAGTGTCAGACTTTGTTTTTCTGGGCTCCAAAATCACTGCAGATGGTGACTGCAGCCATGAAATTAAAAGACGCTTACTCTTTGGAGGGAAAGTTATGACCAACCTAGATGGCATATTCAAAAGCAGAGACATCACTTTGCCAACAAAGGTTCACCTAGTCAAGGCTATGGTCTCTCCTGTGGTCATGTATGGATGTGAGAGCTGGACTGTGAAGAAGGCTGAGCGCCGAAGAATTGATGTTTTTGAACTGTGGTGTTGGAGAAGACTCTTGAGAGTCCCTTGGACTGCAAGGAGATCCAACCGGTCCATTCTGAAGGAGATCAGCCCTGGGATTTCTTTGGAAGGAATGATGCTAAAGCTGAAACTCCAGTATTTTGGCCACCTCATGTGAAGAGTTGACTCATTGGAGAAGACTCTGATGCTGGGAGGGATTGAGGGCAGGAGGAGAAGGGGAAGACAGAGGATGAGATGGCTGGATGGCATCACTGACTCGATGGATGTGAGTCTGAGTGACCTCCGGGAGCTGGTGATGCATAGGGAGGCCTGGCGTGCTGCAGTTCATGGGGTCGCAAAGAGTCGGACACGACTGAGCGACTGATCTGATCTGATCTGATCTGAAGTCTTCTTTGGAGAAACGTCTATTTAGTTCTTTGGCCCACTTTTTGATTAAGTCATTTATTTTCCTGGAAATGAGCTACAGGAGTTGCTTGTATATTTTTGAGATTAGTTTTTTGTCTGTTGCTTCATTTGCTATTGTTTTCTCCCATTCTGAAGGCTGTCTTTTCACCTTGTTTATAGTTTCCTTTGTTGTGCAGAAGCTTTTAATTTTAATTAGGTCCCATTTGTTTATTTTTGATTTTATTTCCAATATTCTGGGAGGTGGGTCATAGAGGATCCTGCTGTGATGTCTGTCAGAGAGTGTTTTGCCTATGCTTTCCTCTAGGAGTTTTATGGTTTCTGGTCTTACATTTAGATCTTTAATCCATTTTGAGTTTATTTTTGTGTCTGGTGTTAGAAAGTGCTCTAGTTTCATTCTTTTACATGTGGTTGACCAGTTTTCCCAGCACCACTTGTTAAGGATTGTCTTTAATCCACTGTATATTCTTGCCTCCTTTTTCAATATAAGGTGTCCATATGTGTGTGGATTTATCTCTGGGCTTTCTATTTTGTTCCATTAATCTAAATTTCTGTCTTTGTGCCAGTACCATACTGCCTTGATGATTGTGGCTTTGTAGTAGAGCCTGAAGTCAGGCAGGTTGATTCCTCCAGTTCCATTCTTCTTTCTCAAGATAGCTTTGGCTATTCGAGGTTTTTTGTATTTCCATACAAATTGTGAAGTTATTTGTTCTAGCTCTGTGAAAAATACCATTGGTAGCTTGATAGGGATTGCATTGAATCTATAGATTGCTTTGGGTAGTATACTCATTTTCACCATATTGATTCTTCTGATCCATGAACATGGTATATTTCTTCATCTATTAGTGTCCTCTTTGATTTCTTTCACTAGTGTTTTATAGTTTTCTATATATAGGTCTTTTGTTTCTTTAGGTAGATGTATTCCTAGGTATTTTATTCTTTTACTTGCAATGGTGAATAGAATTGTTTCCTTAATTTTTCTTTCTATTTTCTCATTATTAGTGTATAGGAATGCAAGGGATTTCTGTGTGTTGATTTTATATCCTGCAACTTTACTATATTCATTGATTAGCTCTAGTAATTTTCTGGTGGAGTCTTTAGGGTTTTGTATGTAGAGGATCATGTCATCTGCAAACAGTGAGAGTTTTACTTCTTTTCCAATCTAGATTCCTTTTGTTTCTTTTTCTGCTCTTATTGCTGTAGCCAAAACTTCCAAAACTATGTTTAATAGTAATGGTGAAAATGGGCACCCTTGTCTTGTTCCTGACTTTAGGGGAAATGCTTTCAATTTTTCACCATTGAGGATAATGTTGGCCGTGAGTTTGTCATATATAATTTTATTATGTTGAGGTATGTTTCTTCTATTCCTGCTTTCTGGAGAGTTTTTTTTTTTTTTTTTTATCATAAATGGATGTTGAATTTTGTCAAAGGCTTTCTCTGCATCTATTGAGATAATCATATAGTTTTTATTTTTCAATTTGTTAATGTGGTGTATTACATTGATTGATTTGTGGATATTGAAGAATCCTTGCATCCCTGGGATAAAGCCCACTTGGTCATGGTATATGATCTTTTTAATGTGTTGTTGGATTCTGATTGCTAGAATTTTGTTAAGGATTTTTGCATCTATGTTCATCAGTGATATTGGCCTGTAGTTTTCTTTTTTTGTGGCATCTTTGTCAGGTTTTGGTATTAGGGTGATGGTGGCCTCATAGAATGAGCTTGGAAGTTGACCTTCCTCTGCAATTTTCTGGAAGAGTTTGAGTAGGATAGGTGTTGAGTCTTCTCTAAATTTTTGGTAGAATTCAGCTGTGAAGCCGTCTGGACCTGGGCTTTTGTTTGCTGGAAGATTTTTGATTACTCTTTCAATTTCCTTGCTTGTGATGGGTCTGTTAAGATTTTCTATTTCTTCCTGGTTCAGTTTTGGAAAGTTGCCCTTTTCTAAGAATTTTTACATTTCTTGCCAGTTGTCCATTTTATTGGCATATAATTGCTGATAGTAGTCTCTTATGATCCTTAAAGGATTTTCCTCCTTTTATGATCAATCAAGAT